>SNQJ01S0078154.1:0-34903 GCA_010110895.2 Picea sitchensis
TAAATTATGTTTTGCTGAAACACTACTTTACTGAACTCTGTTTTGCTGAAACACTACTTTACTGAACTCTGTCTTGCTGAAACTCTGCTTTACTGATTGTTACATTGTTTTCATATGATTCATGCTTGGGTAACTATTAATCATTCTAGTTAGCATTCCTGTTTGGTGAATTTATGAAAGCTTGATAATCAGGGACAGGTGCTAAAGATTCCTTCTTGAGGAATAGGGTTATGTTCTCTCTTAGAGATAGTTAGCCTTTAGTGCATGTCAATTATTTCAATTAGTAATGAGTTCATGAAAGTGTGCTACTCGGAAACAGGTGCTGAAGATTCCTTCTTGGGGAATAGGGTCATGTTCTCTGTTAAGAGGTAGTTAGTCTTCAGTGTGTGTCAATCATTTCAATTAACAATGAGTTCATAAAAGTGTGGTGATCAGAAACAGGTGCTGAAGATTCCTGCTTGGGGAATAGGGTCATGTTCTCTGTTATAAGATAGTTGGTCTTTCCTTTTGTAGTGTCTTGAAATATTTCTTTCTAGGTTGTTATTTTCTTAATGTAATCCAGGATTCTTTGGACAATTATTTCTTTAAACATTGAACTCTGCAATAGGTAGATTGCTTTCCTGTAATTCAAGTTAGAACTTCAGTTTGTTCAAGGCAAAGTGTGACTAATATATTTTTACTACAACTCTAGGTTGCTTTTGAAGTTGAGCATATACTATGTGTGATTACCTTTGAAATAAACAAACTTCCCTGGGTTGACAATTTATATAGCACTTGATTGTTTAGTTAAATAAGAAATTATAGTGACCAACAATCAACACCATTTCTCATCCTACCATCTTGCAAGTTCCCTTTACCAATACAGTATCCACACCTGTATCATCCAACTTTCTTATAGATATTAAGCTCCTGGATAGTTTTGGAATGTGAATAACCCCACAAAGAGTTATAATCCTTCCATATTTTATCAACAACTTAACCCTTTCACATCCCATGATTTTGGTTGTTGATTCATCTCCTAGGAATACATCACCACCATCGTATTTTTCATATTCACAGAACCACTCCATGTGAGGAGTCATATGATATGACACACCTGATTTGATCAACGATACACCAAAATCTTCATGTGTACCTATAGATGCTAGGTAAACATCACCTCCTTTTTCAGTGGAGTTTTTCTCCTCTGTGGAAGAGGTATTATCATATGCCTTTGGTTTATCAACCTTCTTAGACTTGAAATATTTCTTATAATGCCCTTTTTTACCACACTTACAACATTTCCTCAAAGATTTTCCTGGAGACTTAGATCTACCTGTAGATTTATATCTCCCCCCGAAGAATTACCAAAATTCTTGTCTTGGGTATGACCTATTACAAATAAAGCATATGTTTTCTGACCATCCATGATTTTCCACCTCATCTCTTCATATAACAAGGATGCAACTACATCCTCATACTTTAATGTAGATTGAGTGGTACTACTAATTGATACAACTATATTATCCCAAGAGTCTGGAAAAGAGCATAACAAAGTAATGCATTTATCTTCTTCTGCAATCATAATATTAATAGAGACAAGTTGAATTACCAGAGTATTAAAGACATTTAGATGTTCTATCATAGAACATCCATATTCCATTGTAAGATGGTACAAATTATTTCGAAGAAACAACTTTTTTACCAATGACTTTGATTGATACAAATTCCCTAACTTATCCCATAGTTTTTTGGATGTATATTCTCCCTAGACATTCAACAACACCAAATATTCCAGGAAGAGTCGAATAGTACTCCTTTCTCTTATATCCAACTTCTCCCAATATTCCTTCGACATACGAGTAGGTTGTGTACTAGTAGTTTGTGTACTAGTAGGTTGTGTACCAGTATACTATGTTCCACTAGACTGCGTACCAGTAGGCTATGTACCAGGATCCAGAACGATCCATTGTTATTTGTCTACAAGAAGGTCCTCCATCTTGAGCTTCCATAGCTCAAATTTTTTACTGTTGAACTCCTCTATCTAGATTCTAGAATAGCTCACCATTCTTCTTTATACACTCGAATCAACACTGCAAAAGCTCCCACTGAACCAAGGTTTATCATAGACCCAAGATAAACTTGATCTATCAAGACCGATCCAAACCCTCAGCAACAAAGTCATCCCCCTGAAGCCAAAAACAATCTATGATACCACATGTAAGTTTTAAACCTATGAAGTAAAGCAATGCATACAGATTCTTAACCAAAACATAAATTAATCAATGGCTCATACACACAATACACATAAACTTACGCTGGAAACCCTTAACGGGGAGAAAACCAACCTTCCTTGGTGCCACACCTTTCAACTCTTCATTGTATTAATTTCACCATTCACAATACAATATATACAATATTTTAAGTATTTTGTAGCTACCAAAACCCTAATACCTTAATTTGGGATTAATTTAGGGTTTTGGTAGCTACAAAATGCCTAAAATATTGTATCTATTGTGTTGTGAATGGTGAAATTAATACAATGAAGAGTTGAAAGGTACGACACCAAGAAAGGCTAGTTTTCTTCTGGTTAAGGGTTTCCAATGTAAATCTTTGTGTATTATGTGTATGAGCCATTGATTAATTTCTATTTTTCTTAAGAATATGTATGTGTTTCTTTACGTCACAAGTTTAAAACTTACATGTGGTATCAGAGCTTGGTTTTGGCTTCAAGGGGACACCTTTGTTGCTGAGGGTTGAGCTCAGTCTTGATAGATCAAGTTTATCTTGAGTCTGTGATAAACCTGGGTTCAATGGGAGCTTTTGCAGTGGTTATTTGAGTGTAGAAAGAGGAATGGAAAGCTCTTATAGAATCGAGGACCTTCTTGTAGACAAAGAACAATGTATCGTTGTGGATACTGGTACACATCCCACTAGTACGCAACCTACAAGAACACAGTATACTGGTACAAAATCTATTAGTACACAAACTAATAGTACACAACCTACTAGTATGACAAAGGAATATTGGGAGGAGATGGATAGAAGAGCAAGGAGTACTATTCGACCCTACACAATTTTTCAATTTTAGGTATGGGAGGGTTGAAAAAATGACCTATTGGGTCAATCGTACCTGAAGTTTAGGGGTGTTTCCTGAGAGGGCCTCCTTCTAAGTCAAAGAATCATGATGTGTAAATGAAATCAATAAAAAATCCATCTAAGAATGTACATCCAAACTACCTCATCAAAAGAAACCAATGCTCAAAGACCCTATGCAATTTACCAAGTTTAGGTATTGGAGGGTTGAAAAAAAGACCTATTGGGTGAATCCTACCTGAAGTTTTCAGGTGTTTCCCGAGAGGGCCTCCTTCTAAGTCATGTGAATGAAGTGTCATGGATGAGGGTAAGACTTTTGGGCATGGGGTTCATGACATACAAGGGGTTGTAGTGTCTCATTTATGGGTGCCTTTGAAGAGGGTGTGTCACACCTTTGTTTTCAATGCATCTTTTTTCCAAACCCATTTAATGTCATTAATTAATTAGAAATCCAAAAACTTGGGTACTCCATATTGGTTAATAGAGTAGCTTGGGAGGAAGTACCACAAGGCCACTTGAATCTGTAGGTACACATATTTCCATATGCAAGGAAAGAAAGGGGCATTGCATAAATGTACAAACCTTAACAAGTGGGGACATTTATATAATGTTAATTTTATTTTGCAGGTCTTTGATTTTTTAGGAGAAACATTTCATTTCTCTCAAGACCTATTTGGGAGAGAATATGGAAGGTTCGTAAGTAGGATTTTATCTTTTTCTAGCTATCTCCCCTCTAGGCCTTCAACCCCTTATTCCCATGAAATGAGGGACAACCACTTCTTGGTTTAGTACACTTGAAAATCCCAAAAGGTGAGGAGATGAGGGGATGAAGTGTGGAATATTAAAAGTATGGCCGAGAATGGAATGATGGATTTTCAAAAGGAACTCCCAATAGAAAACCTATCCCTAAGGGTGACCTAATTACTAGAGAGAAATGTCAACCACCAAAGTGAAACAGGGCAAAGAGAATAATGTCCAAGCAAATGTTACATAATCAAAACAAGTAATAGATGCAAAAAACTCAAATGCCTCAAATATTGAAATGAAACTCACCATAAGACCTAACTTGTACCTCATGGAGAAATAAACAATGTCTTTCAGAGGCTAGCATACGTGGTGGATACCGTCGTGACAAACCTAGAGTTGTGGTGGTGAGGTGGGTCTCTATATGTGCAAGTGGACACTACTAGTCAATCTCTCTCTCAGTACTCCATGTTTGCAACTAGAGGTCCTAGAGAAATCATATCCTTAGTTATCCCTACGAGTTACAGATAAAACAAAGGAAAAAAAGGGATCGAAGATGAATCATCAATATAAATGAGACAAAGGTTTAGTTTTGTAATCTTATTATCATCAGAAATCCTGAGGGAAAAACCAGCCATCCCAGCCAATACAACATCACCAAGATATAAGCATAACCTTGTCCTCCAAAGTCACCAAAACTAAGAACAACCTTGTTCTCCAATGACCATACAAATCAGAAAAATAAACCTTAGAAATATCCCTTGAAATATACTTTGCACACGAATCTACTATAGACCACCTATATGTCCTATTAACATCACCTTTCAACCTATACAAATATCTATCTACCCAAAAAATTAGATACACGATTCACCTTATAGGAAACTCGTGTATATACATCGTTTTCTCTACTACAAACCACATATACCCTCTACATCATTCATCCTTTTGCAACCCACGTATATAAGCTCTTTGTCTTCATGAAAAACACATATTGTACGAAACAATTGCTCCACACATGCAACCTTATTCACTTCTCTTTTCAGGGATAGATTCACTGCCTTGCAGACTTTCCCTTTACCGAGATCACCAATCCTCTTACCACAAGTGCAGACTCACTTATGCTAGCTCCATAATGTCCCCACACATTATCTAAATTATGTGTAATCTCACAATGAACTCTCTTATTTATATGCAATCCTTAGGGGTCACGATAGAATCCCCTCCACAAGTCAACAACAAATTAGGATTTCCTTATCTGTGTGAAGCCCCAACACAAGCCCACAAATCCCATAACCAAACCCATGAATCCCCCACTCAAATCCAAGGGGGATTTCTCCAAACTGAAAGTTTGATGTGGTTCCCACAATTATTCCCACATGCCCAACACCTAGGGTCATGTAAGAATGCTTACCCAAAGCTACTAAAATCAATAGAGACAAGTTAAAACCTAGGTTCACCAAATGTGTTATGAAAGAGTACATCAACAAAAACAAAACATTGAAATAATAGTAAAGAACAGATAGGGTATTCCACTAGAAATTCAAATGATGGTGGAAATAAAGACCCCATAGGAAGAAAATTGAAAAATCACACACTATTCATGTATCTATAAAATGAAAAAGAGAAGTCCAGAAAGAAGGACATGAAGCACCTGAAGCTGAAACAAGTCCTAAAGACATGGAGGTTGATGAAATAATAGAGGAACCCAACTGGGCTGGACAGAGGATGATCAAGAGTAGGATTATAGATGAAGAATTGGCTTCCTAAGAACTAGAGTTATTTGAGGAGGAATCTTTCACTTTGCACCACGTGGCCTATAATAATAATTCAAAAATGTTGTTAATTGAAAATTAAATTTGAGAAATAAAAAGGTTTCATAAAAATGGAAATTAGAGATTAATTTTCAAGGGATGAAACCCTAAACAATAATGGAGCTTCATGATGCAACTGATAAATCATTAAAGTATTCTATAGATGAGATAGAGAACAATAATTTTATCCTAAAGGAAAAAGTAAAATAATTGGAAAAATATTTTCTTCCAAGACCGTTATTTGTCGAACCCATCACTACCATACAACCATTGTGAAGTTTTGATATATACCATAAACAAGATCCAAGTAGAAAGGTTCATTAAGTTTATTAATGGCTATAAGAAAATATATTCAAGATAACATTAAGAGAAGGATAGACTTGATCCTTGAAATATGGGAGTTAGCAGAAAATTCATCTACTCTCTCAACAAGGGTCTTGCATTTTAAGGAATACCTCCAAAAAAAATTGGAAAATGATGAAATATTTTATAAAGAGGTAGTGGGTACATTTTAGGAAAAGGTATTATATTTAAGTGATATACATAGGATAGAACACAATCTTCCTTCCAAGACTCGTATGAAACAAATCAATACTATTTGGTTGAAAATAATTAAGTTCTTAAGGGAAATGTTGTCTGAAGGTGATATTATAAATACTAAAAGAGGTGATTTGTTTTTAAAAATTGTTGATTTGACTAAGGAGTTGGAGGGCCCACACTTAACTATGGACTCAATTATCTTATTAAAATAGAAATTACAAGAATGGTTGGATTCCTTGAAAGTTTCTTGGGCCAACAAATTTAATAACTCAATCGAATATTCTGAAGAAGAAGTGGAAAGGTGGTTAATTCGATATGTGAACAAAAATCAAGATATTGAAGACTCACTTCATCAATTGAGACTTGATATTAAAGAGCTACAAAATGAGTTATTTGAAACCAATACTAAACAAGAGATAATAGTTGTTCCTATGTGGGAGTATATTTAACAATGGTTAAGAAAATATTTGGCTAAAATAACTGAAAGATATCAACAAGAAGCCAATAATACAATTATGCCACCTCTATCCCTACAACAACCTACTAAAGATAAATTGACATGAATATAGAGGTTCCGATATTCTATCATAGTGATATAAGTAGTCACTTTGTTTTTCTCTTATCTCTTTGTTTTTCTAAGTTAGTAGCTATTTAGCCTTTCTTCTTTCAAAATTTGTGAAAACCGAAGGTCGACTCCTGACTGTCTCCTTTCTGTGTTCCAAGTATTTGTTTAATTTCATGGTCTGTGGGAGCCCAATCCTAGACCTCTTTGAAGGAAAATTTCCATTTAATTTTTATGAACTTTACAGACATTATTACTTTTTAAAAGACATCTATTGTTTTTTGAGGTTCCCAGAGAACTATTAGTGACATTACATTAGTGATTTCTCAGACTTTTAATTTTAAGAATGATATTTCAAATGTGTTTCTATCAAAATATTTTTGGATCTTAACTAAATGATAATTTCAATTTCTCTTCCACATATGGTCCTTATATTCTTTCTTTTTGTTCAATAATGTGTCTTTGCTGAATTCTATGATGGAATTGTTGTTTTATGAAACTATTTAGTCCCTTGGTTTATGATCTTGTATTATATTGTGAATATTTACTTTATGGGGGATTCTTGGTCCTTTCTTAGGTATTCTCTACATGTGAATATGTTTTTAAGAAAAATTGTGGTCCTCTCCCATGCACTTTTTATATTCTTGTATATTATTCAAATATAGAGGAGTACCACCTTTTTAAAAATGCAGGGGGGTTTATCCTCATGATGTTATCTTAAATACCTTAAAACAATATTTTCGATAAACATTTTTGGCGACCATACCGGGGAACAACAAAAAAGTTGGTTACATAGGACATAAATTTGAATTACTCAAACAGAGCCCAACCAACCTGAAATACAAGTTGGACTCAGAGACCAAGGAAATATTCTGCATCAATTGTATGACCTAGCCATGACACTAGAAAGGAGTCATGAAGAACTCAAAAGAACATGGGAAGCTATCACTTGATAAGAAGAAATAACTATTGCCTTGAGACAAGCAAGACAATAATAAATTCTTTAAAGATGGAATTAGACAATGGTCCACTAACAAGAAGTAAAAGAAAGAAACTTGAGATTCATCAAGAAACCCAAGACTCAACATCTGAATTTTTGAACATATAAATCAAGGGTGACCGAGAAGAACAAAGAAGTCAAACTCCTAATGATGAAAGAGAAAATAATGATAGACAAAGAAATCCAAGAAGGAGACCTAGATCTAGCCCACTCAATTTACAGGGAGAGAAACATCAGTTTCCTACTATTCATCAAGGAATTTTTCCTATTTTTACAAGTGATGGGATTATGGATCCCAAAAATAATATGGATCAGTTCGTTAGTATTTGTGACATTCACTTGATAGAACATGATGATGCAATGGTCATATTTTGTCTTCAAACTTTGATAGGACCAACCTATGACTAGTATATTTCTCTCCTATCTTAGTCAATTGGATCATTTGATGATATCGAAGATATGTTCATGACAATATATGCACACACAATTGGAAATTCTACTTTACTCACCCAGTTCACTCAAATCCATCTTCAAAGGGTGAAAGAATCAGAGATTTCAATTTACAATTTTTCAAGACACTGAATCAATTCTGTGACGAACAATGTCCAAATTCCCCTATTATATTTGGATGTTACAAAAATGAGATGCCATCAAACATGAAATATGAAATAAGAATTTAAAAAATAAATACATTGAATGAATCAATTCAAAAGGAAACAAACATGGAAGAATGCATGCTTCAGACTAATATTGATCCTGAGATTATCCTTAGAAAAGTACAAAGATAGATGAAAAGTCTATCATTTTCATCCCAAGGAACATCTACATTAATAAGTACCAAGGGAAGAGTATTTTGGGGAGGTATTTTTCAAGGCCAACCCCCTAATGTGAGAAATATTCCTGAAGGTCAAGTCGTGAAATTCAAAGATTGACTGGTAGCGAAAGGATATTCCCAATTCGAAGGAGTCAACTTTGGTGATATTTTTTCCCCTGTTGCAAAGTTAACATCCACTGGAGTAATAATTACTCTATCTACAACATTTGATCTAGAGATAGAATAGATGGATGTGAAGAAAATGTTCCTACATGGGGACCTGGAAGAAAAAATCTACATGAAACAGCTTGAAGCATTTGTAGTAAATGGCAAGAAATATTTTGTGTGCAAACTAAAAAGATCCATTTATGGTATAAAGAAATCACCAAATGTGGTACTCAAAGTTTGACACATGTTAGAAAAAAAGGATCGCAGAGAAATAAAATAAAAACAAATGCAGAAATAAAACAGAGAAGATACATGATACAATAGAGACACCGATATACGTGCTTCGCCCAGTGTGGGCTACGTCCACCAGAGAAATTTCCATATCCTTCCTTTTTATTATCCAACAAATGAAGGGATAAAACCTACAACACATCCGTGTTAACTTCCTCTTATTTCTCTCACAATCTCCTCTCTCAGAATACAATATTCGCAATGATACACAACCAGAATACAATTTCCTCATAAAAAAGGGTTTCCTTCTAGGGAAAAAAACCCTAACATAAATTCTACCATCAAATCTACGACCTTATAATGAACGGTCCATATTTAAAATGAAATTACAATATACATTTACAAGGAAAGTTTTCCTTCGGGGGCTCTCTTTTCCCTGGAACCCGTAGGGGGGGCAGGACCTCACTACAACCCCCTCGTGTGGAGGGGTGTATAGTATTCCAGCGTGTACAGTCTTGTTGACGGGCGAAATTGATCGCTCGTCAACTGGAGGAGTGAATCCGGTCTGGGGTTATCTAATTAACCCAAGCCATTTGGATTAATCCACTTCGACGGGTTTAGCGGCTCCGTTGGCCGATCTAAGTCCTAAAGAAAGCGAAAAATCAAAACTAAAGAAAATGCAATAACTTGGTGAAAAACAATCACTGAAAACTATATATAGATCTAATATATATTCATAGTTGAACTGACTAATATTTATAAAATAACTCTACTTATTATATGTACAATATATACAACTGATTCTATTTTTAAGATATATATAATATGTACACAATATGGATTTTAATCTAAATCCGCGAAAATTGAATACAAATTGATTTTTTTTAAACAACAGTGAAACTATTATTTAATCTGTCTATATTCGAGAAACGAAATATTAAACTGTCTAATTGAAAATAGAAATAACAGATCATAGGAGATTTTTTAACTGCAGGAAATTTTTGTATTCGTTAAACTAATAAAATCAAACTAACAAACTGACCTGTTATCGCATCCAATATTTATTCAATGTATAGCATCCAATCTCCCTGTCTAATGAGGTAAACCCGCAACAGATCCTACAATTGCTTCTCATAAATGTGAAGCAGTAATGATCGAATTCGAATGATAGAACATATAAGAGATATGATCACAACAATCTCATAATTTCACAAGAAGCCACATTAAGATAAATCCTGCTGTGAGAACTTGAGTATAAATGTTAAATAAAAGATAAAGATAAATCTCTTAATTCAAGTTTGAACAAAAGTGATTGTTGTGTGTTAAATTTGGAACATAAAACATGGATAATATATAAATTTTTATCATACCAATCTGTAGTAAACCATGACAGCGAAAGCAATCATAATCTAATTAGAAATTGAACTAATCATGACTTGAATAAAACCACAATATGGACAAGCTAAAGCTGTGATGAGTATTATATTTCATTCAAGTCTATAAATGAAAAATCCATAGTCTTGCCCCAGGAAGAGATGATCTCATGTTTACAAAATAACATGCTTATATAGGTTCTAGGAACACAATGTTTCCTGTTGATAATATCAAATCTTTTCCAAAAATATGGGGGATGCAACCTCCCTGATTTTACTTGATATCAAAATACAAAAACCTAATTTATTTTCTAAAAACACAAAGTTCATATGGCTGGAAGATCTCAACAGTGCTTCATATTTCCTTGAAAATCATGGGTTCCTGAAAACAAATAAAAAATGGGAAGATTTTAGATACGTTTTCAATTGTAAAATCAAGCAATTTGAATTTTTCTAACTGGCTACAGAATCCTACGATTCTGTAGCTAGTTATAATTATAACTACAATCATATTCTATTCAACAAACAAAACAAACTAAAAAGTAATATATTCAAACAAATCGTGTATCCTAAATTGAGAGTGACAAAATCATGCTAAACTTTGAAAAAGATCATACCTCAAATCATGGGATTAAAACATATCAAGCAATCTTGGAGTTTATTATTGTTGTCACTGCCTCTACATTCTTAAAAATGACAGATCCTGTAGTTTTTAGGCATTTGTCTTTTGCTTGAGCTATGTATTGGAGTCTACTGTTCTCGTTTGCCAACGAATCCACTTGGTCTTTCAAATATTTAAGTTGGGACTGTAGTAAAGGCACATCCTTATAATACCGGTTGATCTAGGATCAACACTCATTACACTGTGGCTGTAGGGACTGTGTATTGGCATTGATAGCCTTAACGGTTAGAGAATTGTCCATGCGACATGTAGGTTTATCACATAATCGTAGGGTCTGTCAGCGCAAAGTCCATATGACATTGGATCCTCTTCGGCCAAGAACCTTTCAATTTTTGAATCCGAGTCTTCACTTACCTCAATTGTGTATTTTGTGTCTGCACAGGGTTTGGATTTGTTTCTAGCACATCGTGAAATCAAATGACCAACCATTTTATTCTTATAATTAACATCGATGCTGCCCTTGTGCTTCTTCCCTATGGGTTTTTTAACAGTCTCAGTGCAACTCTTAGGGTGTGAACCCGGTTGATTGTTCTGTTGAGTAGCATCAGGGTAGGTCAAGGGTTCAATATTAGGGACAGGATCACAGGGCAGGAGTGGTGGAGAAGAGGCTGTAGTGTTCACAAGGGTTTCTGTGATAACAGGCTTATCAACCTGTCCCAACTCACTATTGCCAAAGCCATTTCGTAACACAAAAGCATCCCAACAATCACTGTGTAATTGCAACTGATGCATAAGGATAATCTTAATTAAACCATGATGGAATAAACTAGAATCAGACTTCTGCCTCCTAAACCGCTTTCCCATCTTGTACAGACTTTTAAGCAGGAAGTAGGGCATGTTCAACGGGAAGTCAATGAAACTCATAAGAAATCGCAGGTGATACAAGAAAACTAACCCAAATCTTCCTTCACACGTAATGAACTATTTCACAATAGCAAGAAGGTCATGCCACCTAGGTTGTAAAGATGAGATAGGCATACCTCGGTCGCAACCAGTAATTTTCTGTGAGGTGAACAACAGAGTCCAGGGAACCTCTTCAACTTTTGTGTTCTTGAACCATTTTTTCCCAACAGCTGGTAAACCCGTAGTTTGGCTTACAAATTCTTCAATCACCTCTAGTTGCACGTCGCCTATCTTTGCGCTGCCACCGTCAAAGGTCAATGCGAACTCTTGGGCAACTCTCATATTGAAACCCTTAAATTTTTCAATGAATACACGCCAATAGTTCCTTTCTAAATCATCCTTGGCATTATCATACGATAACAAGGTTTGGATGCCATTGGGCTCAATCCTTACCGCTGGAGCCATGGTGAATAGAAGGGAATCAAAACAGAACTCGGAGGTAGGGTTTGATAAAAAACCACAAAGCCATAACCCCGAACAAAACAATGCTATGGCAGTTCAAAACAGTAGGCAGAGGCATTAATCACCATGTGTGGGAATGAAATCGTGAAGCCCGAGGCCATACAGAGCAGTAATAGCACGATGTACTTCATATGACACCTTGGCATATGGGTACGCATAAGGATGTAAACACTTGAAAACCATAGAATGCACGTTCATGAATTGATTACAAAGGTAAATGTATCAAAGAAACATTAAATAATTAAAAGTTTTATGAATCAAAACCCCATTGATATTAATCGAATATTAATGAGTAGAGGTCTTTCACTTATGTAACCAAGGCACATTTAGGACCAAGGGGTTATAGACAAGGAAAACAATCATGTTCATAGCAAAGTACAACAATTTGATAATAGACCATATGAACAGTTTTCTTTTAATAAAAAATCGAAACAAAGTGTCAATTCCAGCTGTGAGTTTTCATGCTTACAGTCATGAAAACAAAAATCGAAAGCAAGATGTGTAAAAAGCAACATGTGACAAGTATTTTTTAGTGAGAATGTTCATGACGAGTAAAAAAAATTTAAAGACCCTGTGTAGGCAGCTTATAAACAAAAGAAATTATATTATTGTTGCCAACAATGGCGACACGCTGGGAGAAGCAGTTATATATGCCAAATGAAGGAGTTCAGATTAGAATAATCAGAAAAAAAATAGAATCGAAAACAACAAAAAAGATACCTGAACATCGTAAACAATTATAATGCATTCCAGTTTCAGATTACTGTTATTTTAAAGAGACGAAAACTGACAACAATCTTAACAGAAGAGAGTCATGATTTTAAAGTTAAAATCTCCAATGTTATTGACAGGGCTACTACTGTCAGCAGGCATCCATAGCCTTGAAAAGGATGTCAATTAACCCACTCCGATATATGTATCCTGCCAAGAAGTTCTGGATCATAACGAAGGACATTTAAGGTAAAAAAGATTCCATATCTGAGAATTTTCATATACCTGACATTGCTTCACTGTTAGCGGGCCTGTTCAGTACCCCGACGAAGTTATCTTGGTGTCATGCATGCATTTACCTGCTACCAGTAGACTTGTTCAGTATCCCAGCGGGTTTACAAGCACTTCCCACAGCTCTCCGAAGATTTATTTAGTTTTAAAGATTTTTAATAGAGCGGGGTGACACTGAAAATGCTGGTTTTTTGACACATCTTAGTAAATTACAGACCTTGAAGAAATTTCTTAGCTGTCCTTCATTAAGATCTAGAAATAGTTTGTTAATAAAACCGTCTTTCAAGAGAAGGGAGACATCTCTGATTTGTTCTCTTAAGGAACAGGGACAGTGTAAAAATAATTTTTATGGATGATCGTGAATACCTTCAGTTGTAGATTGAAATCAAGAAATGCTTTTCAAACAACAAGTTATCTTTAACATGGTTGCAAACTCAGAAAAATATCACAATTGATGTTTAAAAAAAAATTAGTAGTCATTTTAGAGGGAAAATTTTTCTGTTCTCTTCGTCTGAGCTAGCCCATGATGCAGGCATGTGTGTTTCAAAAAGAAAGACTGATAAGCATAAGGGAAAAATCAAAACAAATCAACAAAGAAAAAGCAAACAGCAAACAAAAAAAAAAATATTTACACATTGTACATGGGAGTGTCATCAAGCAAAGTACTTTTTCAGAGCTTGGCCATTCACCGGAAAGGTGTCTAGCTTCCCCTCTAAATTCTGTAATCAGAAGGAACTGGGACCCAATTTCTCAGTAATTAAAAATGGTCCCAACCAGAAGTTCTGAAACTTTGTATGCTCTCCTTTTCCCTCATGAGGTTTGTCCCATTTCAGGACAAGATCACCTACCTCAAAGCTTCTTTCAGGGGCAGAATTGGAATCCAACCAGTTTTTAACAATGAGTTGATGTTAATCCAATTTCCGTTTTTCTTGAGCCCTCTCTTCTTCTAGTTTTAACAAAGTGTTAATTTGACTCTCCAAAGGGGGAAAATCCTCTTCCTGTACTTTCTGTGATAACTGCAGAGATGGTAGAAGGACATGTGGTGGAAGAATTGCCTTCCTGTCATAAACGAGAAAGAAAGGTGAGCTACCCACAACAGTTTTAGGATTTACTCTCTCAGCCCAGATTGCATTTAACAATGCGTTATGCCAGTTTTTATGGTTTTCGGAGACCGTTCTCTTGATAATTTTGATCAGATTTTTATTAGTCGATTCTGCCAAACCGTTGCCTTGGAGGTAATAACTGGCAGAATACTTTAATTTAATTCCTTTTTCTAGAGAGAAATCACTCATTTCAAGAGACGAAAAATAAGAAGCATTATCAAATACTAGGCATTCAGGGATAACGAAACGAGTAATAATATTTGAATTCAAGAAGGATATCACCTGGCTGGTATTTACATCTTTTAATGGGGCAGCCTCGGACCACCTGGTGAAGCAATCTGTGGCTGTTATAATATATTTATGTTGCTGCGAGGATGGCGGACTGATTGGGCCTATAATATCTAGACCCCACTGCTAAAAAGGGGAGTCTACCGTAACTGGTTGCAAAGGGAAAGATGGTTTCTGTATCCGTCTGGATGATTTTTGACAAATTACACACTTGCGACACAAAGCATGAGCGTCTTTAAAAAGGGTAGGCCAGTAATAACCTGCTCTTAATATTTTATGGGCAGTGGTGTCTCCACCAAAATGCCCACCACCTTCTCCTGCATGCAGTTCCAATAAGAATTTTTCAGCTTCATCTTTCTCAAGACAGCGCATTAGTACTCCATCAAAATTTTGACGAAACAAAATACCACTAATCAGCTGAAAAGAAGCATATTTTAATCTTAGTGCTCTCCTTTTTGTGGGATCCAAGTGACAGGGAGCTGATCCATGTATAAGACAAAATTTTATGTCATCATACCAAGGACGAACAGGGTTTTATGCACAATAGATTTGATTTTGATAGTGTTGTCCTGGATTTAACATATCATTTTCCTCTTGTTGTCCTATAGCTTGATCAGCAACCAATTTGCATAACCCTTGGCCTCTTACAATTTGTTCTGGGGTGATTTCTATGTCATACTCTTGGAAGGATGTGACCCAGTTTGCCCTTTTTTCACCTAGTTCTTTCTGTAAGCCGGGTAAGGGACAATGATTTTCATCCTCGATTTCAACAGATAAGATCAGAAGTTCTTTACTGCTTTGAAAACAGCATAGGCTTGCTGATCTACTACTGGGTAATTAAGTTCTTCCCCCTTGAAGGCTGAGTTCATAAAGCCAATTGGGACTTCGTTGTTTTCAGTGTTCTTTTGAGTTAGGACAGCAGCGTATGAGCGGTCAGAGGAAAACGTGTAGAGGGTGAAGTCTTGTGAAAAGTCGGGACTCATTAGAGAAGGAGCGTCTATTATGGCCTTTTTTATTGAATCAAAAGACTAGCTTTCTAAAGGTCCCCAATGGTACTGTACATCCTTTTTTATTAGGTTTTGTGATGGTATCACCATTTTTGAAAAGTTGGGGACGAATCTCCTAAGAAAGTTTATCTAACCTAAGAAAGATTGCATGGAATTTTTTGATGAGGGAGGGGGTAGTTTTGAAATGACTTGAGTTCTTTCAGGGTCGATAATCATCCCTTCGCTTGATAAAATGAATCCGAGGAGTTTACCTTGTTCTGCTGCGAAGATAGATTTTTTAGGATTCAAAGAAATGTCGTACTTACGACATCGTTGTAGAACGGATCTTAAATGAGCTAGATGATCTTCTTTATTTTTTGAGAAGACAGTGATGTCATCTAGGTAAACTACAATAGATTGATTGATTAAGCCTAGGAAAGTGATGTCCATCGCTCTCTGGAAAGTGGCACCGGCGTTTATGAGTCCAAAGGGCATCTTTCTATAAGCATAGGTGCCCCATGGAGTGTGGAAGGTGGTTTTGAGTTGGTTTGGAGGGGACATCAGGACTTGGTTATACCCTGAAAAGCCATCCAACAAGGATAATATTTCAGAACCAGATACCTGTTGAGGGATCTGTTCCATGGGAGGGACAGGGTAGTTGTCTTTATCAGACGCTCGGTTAATATTTTGGAAATCGACACATAGTCAGATTTCACCACTCTTCTTTCTGATAGGGACAAGATTAAAGACCCATTGTGTGTGCCTAACTGGGAAAATTATCTTAGCGTTTAGGAGTTTATTTAATTCCTTCTTGACCGTTGGTTGGAGTTTTGGGTGCATTTTCCTTAACTTTTGTTGAAAAGGTTGGGTTTGGGGTTTCATGGGGATAACATGTTGTATAATGTTAGGATAAAAGGTTTTCAGGTCATCGTACATCCAGGCAAAAACATCTTTGAATTCCTTAAACAACTTAATAAATGCTACTTTTTCTTGCTCAGAACACCCCACCACTAAATTAATGCACTGTGGGTTGTCTTTAGTTCCCAGATTTACTTTTTCATGCGTCAAAGAGGAACTATTTGTTTTACAGTTCACTGATTTTCTGAACTTGTCGTGAAGATCATAAATTTTTTCTAATCTAAATACAAATTTTGGGATAGAGTTTACCATGTCTGATGAAGATTCTGGAGATCTCGGATCTGGTATTACCGTAAAGTTACGAAGATTTTTTTCATGGGTACCTTCATCGATCACCGCGCCCTGGAAATTTTCTTCCATATGCAATAAACTTATAATCTGTTGATCGTCATCGAAGACTCTCCAATTCGTGATGTTGTTTGGGACGGACGATCTAAACAACAGTTCACCGGAAAATGCATTCGAAGATAAGCCTTCTGCAGGAAAAAGTTTTGAAGCGACGTTAGCTAGCAAATCAGCTTCCGAATTATTCAATCTAGGAATAGAATTTATGTTAAACGTGGAGAACTTGTTCATTAAATTTTATACCTCAGTTTGGTAGCTTTTAAGGTGCAGAGATAAACAGTGGATAGAATTTTTTACCTGTCTAACCACGATTTCCGAATCACCAAAGACAGTCAAATTTTGAATGTTCAGATCTACCTCTTTTCTGAGGCCTTGCATGAGTACCTCATATTCAACCGTGTTGTTTGTACATTCGAATTCTAACCTACAAGCAATAAGAGTCTTGTTACCTGCTAGATCGATGAGCACGCAACCTGCACCATCTCCTTCCTTAGATTTTGACCCATCAAAATACAGAGACCATATTTGATTTTCGTCAGTTGCATGTGTCCACTGAGAAGAAGCTGTTGGCTACGTATATATCAAAATTTTAGACTGTTGTTCCAGGTTAGTGATGGTGGAATTTTTGGCCACGAAATTGCCAAAAAAAGTGTCCATCCTCTGTATTTCAAGCGAATCGGCAGAAGGAGTGAATGGTTCATTGGGATCATTTAAATCAGTCACTGTGAACTTCATATAACGTTCACTATTTACCTTGATTCTATTGGGATTTCCATTCTCGGGCAACCACAGGTGAGACTAATCCGTCGCAAAATAGCCATGTAATTGTTCTGACCAGTCTCTACTTAAAAACAAACCATAAACTTCTGGGATATCTACAACAATAATATCAATCACTTGATGAACTTTGGGATTAGACGACAATCTTATGAGCTCATTTCTTAATTCGCCTATCACTTTAACACTAGTTCGATCAAGCTGGATAATTTTCAAGATGGATGGTTGAACTTCGGCATTAATCTTTTGACAAACAGACCAAGGCATTACGTTAGATGATGCACCTAATTCTACCATACAGTTATGTACATTTCTATTGAAAATTTCAAAAGTTAACAAAAATGGAGGGACATTTCTGCGAGTATTAACAGTGGAAGCTTGCTGCTTTTTACTCGCAGCCTCTGAAACTGGTTTATCTACATTATTTATAGGAAGGTCTCTTTTATTATGAGGCTTGGATGTAGTTTTGGAGGAGGCCTTCTGAGGAGTTTTGGGGTTGTTTTGAACACCTTTGTTACTGCTCGGATTGTTATCTGCAATATTCTGCAGCATTTTTTGTAGAAGGAAAGGGAATTTTAATAATTCATAAACAGAAATGTTAGCCCTAAGATTCTTTAGATCTTCAACCAAATCATAATCTAAACTTGGGTTTAGTAAATTATGTTTAGTCTCAATTGATTTAGACTGTTTTGGAGGCAAAGTCATAGTGATTTCAAAAGAAGGCTTATTTGGTGTCTTGCTCCTAGTATTGTAAGGATGCACTGTTTCAAAATTACCTTGAAAAATGCTATCCGAAAAATGTCCAAAAATATTCAGAGAGGATTCATCTTCTTCTACCATTTCTTGTTCGGCTACTTCTTCAGGAACCTCGGGAGGAATCAAGTTATCGTGTGCTTCTAGGATTGTTTGAATAGAAAATTGCAGGCTTTCTAGATTTAGGCCTTCAATATTTGAATTAGGTCGGTTGGTGGGGAAAGGCTTCCTAAAATGGGGTTTGTAAGGCCCTTTGCTCGAAGAGGCTTCTTCAGCCGACATTTTCAAATATATAACTTGGTTGGACAAATTTTGAATGACTTTCTGTAAGTTTTATAAATTCGAACTCTTAGGTTGAGCTTTGTTTTGGGAAGGTCTAGGGAGGATTTCGATTTTCTTTTTGGAAGATGAACTAGTCTCTGTCTCGTTGCTAGTAGTGTCTTTTAAACTAAGAATGTCTTTCTCAATCTGACTGGCCTCTTCGAAGGCTTCTAACAACGTGGCTTTCTTGGATCTCTTTACCCAAATGGATATGTTTTGATGTAAGGCTTTCCTAAAATATACGATAATAAGATTCTCGGCAGGCATCGAATCCGTAGGGATCCGGTTCTTTAGTGTCAAAAACCTTTGACTAAAGTCTTTGATCTTTTCTTTGGGGTTCATTTTTAAACTAGAAAGCTCCATGACTAGAACTTCAGGAGACTTGTCATCTTTGAACTTCTCAAGAAAATATGATTCAAATTTCTCCCATGACACGATGGTGTGGGGCTGTTGGGCAAAGTACTAGGTAGAGGCATTTCCCTCAAAGGTGTAGGGAAAAAATCTACAGACTACATATTCATGCACAACACTACAAAGTCTAATGGATAACATAAACTTTTTGATGTGATCTTCAGCGATCTGTTTGGAGTCCAGGTCAAATTTAGGGAGTCATTTCTCCAGGTGCTTGGGTAAAGAATGTTGAGGCCCAGATATGGCCACTGCATCTTGGTCGAGCCAAGGTCTAGCGGGATTGTTCGGGTTGGCCATAGGTGTGGGTGGTGTCGAAGGTTGGGATGAGGAACTGCCTTCATCAGAGGATTCTTCTCCAGAAGAAGAAGGAGATGAAGGGGGTGGTGATGGTGGTATACCAGATCCTCCTGCTGTAGGAGTGAGGATTGGATCGGTAGGGTTTAAGGTAAAGTCAGTACCTCCAAGTTGTTCTCTGATATCATAGAATTCTAATGCTTGATTCGAAGGTCAGTTTGGTTATCTTATACGGGCTAAGGCACCGTGCGTTCTTATGAGAGATTGCCGAACAATCTCTTGTATGTCACCACCCGTAGGATTCAGAGTTACTAGTTCAACTGTGATCCGTAGATCGTCGTTTGATGCGGTTGTTGTTTGAGGGACAATGTTGTCATCTGAATGACTTCTAGTCACTATAGGTGAGTGGGTAGGTGGTGGAGGAGTCTTACGATCTCCTCATGCCATTAATAGTTTTCAGTCCCTCCTTCTAGCGCCATTTGTTGATGGGCGAAATTGACCGCTCATCAACTGGAGGAGTGAATCTGGTCTGGGGTTGTCTAATTAACCCAAGCCATTTGGATTAATCCACTTCGATGGGTTTAGTGGCTCCATTGGCCGATCTAAGTCCTAAAGAAAGTGAAAAATCAAAACTAAAGAAAATGCAATAACTTGGTGAAAAACAATCACTGAAAACTATATATAGATCTAATATATATTCATAGTTGAACTGACTAATATTTATAAAATAAGTCTACTTATTATATGTACAATATATATAGCTGATTCTATTTCTAAGATATATATAATATGTACACAATACGAATTTTAATCCAAATCCGTGAAAATCGAATATAAATTGATTTTTTTTAAACAACAGTGAAACTATTATTTAATCTGTCTATATTCTAGAAATGAAATATCAAACTGTCTAATTGAAAATAGAAATAACAGATCATAGGAGATGTTTTAACTGCAAGAAATTTTTGTATTCGTTAAACTAATAAAATCAAACTAACAAACTGACCTGTTATCGCATCCAATATTTGTTCAGTGTATAGCATCCAATCTCCCTGTCTGATGAGGTAAACCCACAGCAGATCCTACAATTTATTCTCATAAATGTGAAGCAGTAATGATTGAATTCGAATGATAGAACATATAAGATATATGATCACAACAATCTCAGAATTTCACAAGCAGCCACATTAAGATAAATCCTGCCATGAGAACTTGTGTATAAATGTTCAATAAAAGATAAAGATAAATCTCTTAATTCAAGTTTGAACAAAAATGATTGTTGTGTGTTAAATATGGAACATAAAACATGGATAATATATAAATTTTTATCATACCAATCTGTAGTAAACCACGACAGCGAAAGCAATCATAATCTAATTACAAATTGAACTAATCATGACTTGAATAAAACCACAATACAGACAAGCTAAAGCTATGATGAGTATTATATTTCATTCAAGTCTATAAATGAAAAATCCATAGTCTTGCCCCAGGTAGAGATGATCTCATGTTTACAAAATAACATGCTTATATAGGTTCCAGGAACACAATGTTTCCTGTTGGTAATATCAAATCTGTTCCAAAAATATGGGGGATGCAACCTTCCTGATTTTACTTGATATCAAAATACAAACAGCCTAATCTATTTACTAAAAACACAAAGTTCATATGGCTAGAAGATCTCAACAGTGCTTCATATTTCCTTGAAAATCATGGGTTCCTAAAAACAAATAAAAAATGGTAAGATTTTAGATACGTTTTCCATTGCAAAATCAAGCAATTTGAATTTTTCTAACTGGCTACAGAATCCTACGATTCTGTAGCTAGTTATAATTATAACTACAATCATATTCTATTCAACAAACAAAACAAACTAAAAAGTAATCTATTCAAACAAATCGTGTATCCTAAATTGAGAGCGACAAAATATGCTAAACTTTGAAAAAGATCATACCTCAAATCATGGGATTAAAACATATCAAGCAATCTTGGAGTTTATTATTGCTATCGCTGCCTCTACATTCTTAAAAATGACAGATCCTGTAGTTTTTAGGCATTTGTCTTTTGCTTGAGCTATGGATTGGAGTCTATTGTTCTCGCTTGCCAACGAATCCACTTGGTCTTTCAAAGATTTAAGTTGGGACTGTAGTAAAGGCACATCCTTATAATACCGGTCGATCCAGGATCGACACTCATTACACTGTGGTTGTAGGGACTATGTATTGGCATTGATAGCCTTAACAATTGGAGAATCATCCATGCGACATGTAGTTTTATCACAGAATCGAATTCCAGAAAATTCGGGATTATCCTTTAGACATGGAGGTAGGTTGCTAACATATTCGTAGGGTCTGTTAGGGCAAATTCCATATGACATCAGATCCTCTTCGGCCAAGAACCTTTCAATTTATGAATCCAAGTCTTCACTTACCTCAATTGTGTTTTTTGTGTCTGCACAAGGTTTGGATTTGTTTCGAGCACATCGTGAAATCAAACGACCGGCCCTTTTATTCTTATAATTAACATTGACACTACCCTTGTGCTTCTTCCTTGTGGGTTTTTTAACAGTCTTAGTGCAACTCTTAGGGTGCGAACCCTGTTGATTGTCTGGTTGAGTAGCATCAGGGTAGGTCGAGGGTTCAATATTACGAACAAGATCACAGGGTAGGAGTGGTGGAGAAGAGTATGTAGTGTTCATGAGGGTTTCTATGATAACAGGCTTATCAACCTGTCCCAACTCACTATTGCCAAAGCCGTTTCGTAACACAAAAGAATCCCAACAATCGTTGTGTAATTGCAACTGATGCACAAGGATAATCTTAATTAAACCATGATGGAATAAACTAGAATCAGACTTCTGCCTCCTAAACTTCTTTCCCATCTTGTACAGACTTCTAAGCATGAAGTAGGGCAACGTTCAACGGGAAGTCAATGAAACTCATAAGCAATTGCAGGTGATACAGGAAAACTAACCCAAATCTTCCTTCACACATAATGAACTGTTTCGCAATAGCAAGAAGGTCATGCCACCTAGGTTTTAAAGATGAGACAGGCATACCTCGGTCGCAACTAGTAATTTTCCGTGAGGTGAACAACAGAGTCTAGGGAACCTCTTCAACTTTTTCATTCTTGAACCATTTTTTCCCGACAGCTAGTAAACCTGTAGCTTGGCTTACAAATTATTCAGTCACCTCTAGCTGCACGTCACCTATCTTTTCTCTACAACTGTCGAAGGTCAATGCGAACTCTTGGGCAACTCTCATATTGAAACCCTTAAATTTTTCAATGAATACACTCCAACCATTCCTTTCTAAAGCGCCCCTGACGTTATCATACGTTAACAAGGTTTGGATTTCATTGGGCTCAATCCTTACCACTGGAGCCATGGCGAACAGAAGGGAATCGACACAGAACTTGGAGGTAGGGTTTGATAAAAACCCACAGAGCCATAACCCCGAACAAAACAATGCTATGACAGTTCAAAAGGGTAGGCAGAGGCATTAATCACCATGCGTGGGAATGAAATAGTGAATCTCGAGGCCATACAGAGCAGTAATAACACGTTGTGCTTCATATGAAACCTTGGCATATGGGTACGTATAAGGATGTAAACACTTGAAAACCATAGAATGCACGTTCATGACTTGATTACAAAGGTAAATGTATCAAATAAACATTGAATAATTAAAAGTTTTATGAATCAAAACCCCATTGATATTAATCGAATTTAATGAGTATAGGCCTTTCACTTATGTAACCAAGGCACGTTTAGGAACAAGGGGTTATAGACAAGGAAAACAATCATGTTCATAGCAAAGTACGACAATTTGATAATAGACCATATGAACAATTTTCTTTTAATAAAAAATCGAAAGAAAGTGTCAATTCCAGCTGCAAGTTTTCATGCTTACAGTCATGAAAACAAAAATCAAAAGGAAGATGTGTAAAAAGAGACAAGTGACAAGTGTCGTTTAGTGAGAATGGTCATGACGAGTAACGAAAATTTAAAGACCCTATGTAGGTAGCTTATAAACAAAAGAAATTATATTATTGCCACCAACAAGTCTTCATGGGGTATAAACATGGCTGAAAACAAATACCTACGAAACATGAACATAATCAGGCTCCACAACCAACAACACATACATCCTTAGTTTTGGGCTTCTGAGAAACAAAGTTGATCACTACATATATTTGAAAGAAGAAGGTGTATGTTTCATATATGTAACATTGTATATCAATGACATGTTGTTGATTGGAAACAACATGAACACAATAAAGGAGGTGAAGAAGCATCTATCCTCCAAGTTGGACATGAAATATGTTGGTGAAATGAACTTCAGTCTAGGAATGGAGATCAAGAGAGATCTAGCAGCTAGAAAGCTCTAGTTGAACCAAAAAAATTATATTGAAATAGTTTTGAAATGTTTCAACATCCAATATTGCAAACCTATGAAGGTGTCAATTCCCGTGGGAGCAAGGCTAATTATTCAACAATGTCCAAGGACATAGGAGGAAATAGAGGACATCGCACATGTTCCCAATGCAAATGTTGTTGGTAGTCTAATGTATGCGATGGTTTATACTCGACCAGACATTTCCCATGCAGTGAGAGTTTTGAGAAGATACATGTCGACACCTGTGAAGGAGCATTAGACTGTTGTCAAGAGAGTATTCAAGTATTTTTGTGGCACACAATATTATGCTATATGATACCAAGGAAAACCTCGAGGTGATAGTGAATTAAATGTACATGGCTTTTTCAACAATGATTGGGCTGGAGATTTGGATCAATGAAGGCAGACCAATGGATATGTGTTCAAAATGTTCGGTGGACCAATCGGTTGGATGAGTAAGCGACAGGTGGTCGTAGCCTTGTCAACAACATAAGCTAAATATATGGCAACCACTCATGGAGGTAAAGAATCAATATGGATGCAAAGGTTGTTTTCAGGAATTGAGTTTGAGAAAATATCTATGAAGATAAGTTGCGATAGTCAAAGCACAATATTTCTAGCAAAGAAACCTGCTTCTAATTATAATACTAAGCACATTTATGTACAATACCATTTCATGTGAGACATGGTGGAAATAAACAAGGTGTTGCTGGAGAAAGTAGACACAATGGAAAACATAACAGACTCTTTGACCAAGTCTGTGAGTGTTGTGAAGTTCTCTTGGTGTAGAGAGGTAATGGGCATTACTTCCTTGGGTCTGTGAATGAGAGTTCAGAGGTCTGTCGGTTTCATCAAATAAAACAATAAGTGGTAGAATGTTGGGTTGTTATATTCTTTGCAGTGAAAGTCCAGTAGAGGTGGATCGACTGACATTTGAATTTGAAGGAATCGAAAACAAGTAGAAGGTCGAGGTGGTTCAACTGGGTAAATTCGAAGTCAAAGACATCGAAAAAAAATTGAAGGTTGAGGTGGTTCAATCAAGTAAATTAAAAGTAAAAGATGTCAACTGACAAGAGGTCGATAGGCGGGCGTGTGGAAATTGATTGAAGATCAAATGATGACCGATTGGTAGTCGACTGGTAATCTGACTTGGTAGTCGATTATAACAAAATATTGAGATTCACAGGATTTGCATCCAATGATCTACGTGGATCTATAACCATTTTTGGGAGCCTTTTATTTAGGTTTTTTCCTATTATAAATCCTATAAATAAGGTGTGTTGTAATACTGTAAAAGATGATGAATGATTAATCACCAATCAATAATCGTAGAGGTTTTTGGTCATATAGATGTAAGTCGAATTGGCTATAGGGATTTTCTTGTGCAAAGTAAGAAGGTATGATGTCGATTGTGTCTTAGGTGTGGACCAAGTTTAGACACGTAACCTTTTATTTTGAATGAATAAGACAAAAATAGAGTAGAACTCTAAAGGGATGTTGATTTTCCCAGTTTGGGTTTCCAGGGTAAAATCTTTGTGTATTGTGTTTTTTCTTTGTCATTTACATTCTTGTTTAAAATAAATCTTTATTCCTCTCTTATGCTATGTTTAGCGTGGAAGTGTTTCTCATTTCCTAACAAACAAGAGGTTGGAAACAAAATTATGTTACATGGTGATATTAAGAGGTTTCCTTCAACATGATGTCACAATGTGATATTATGGGTGTTTGCAATCTTATACCACATTTCACATTAAGAGGTTGAATTCAATATTATGTTACATTTTAACACTAAGAGGTTGATAATATGGTTATCTTTCATTATGACCCTTATCTTGGTTAACCTATGTCAAATTTCTACCTTCATCAATGGTCGTCACATTATGATGTTCATCAAGGGTTATGTAGTATAGAAATATTTTGTAAGGAATACATTAAACTTCAATGTTCAACAAAATGTCACATTCATTTTTTCAATAATATGTAAAAATAAAATCAATATGTTGATCTTAAAACCATGATTGGAGGGTGGGAAATTTAGTTTAATAGTCCACAAAAGTCAAGCACCATGTACTTTTAACATAACCACTATCAAAGACATTCGAAGCCATAGAAATTAGAAGGTTCTTAACAATAATAGTGGATAACTTGTTCCCAATAAAAATCTGATATCTTCACATGGTTTTGAGAAAAGATATGTGTAAGTTTAATTTGAAATTTATAATGACCATTGTTAATTTCTATAATATAATGAGAGGAAAGGTGTTCATTAAACCATCCTTTTTTCATAAATATAAAAAATCACATATGGTTTTGAAAAATGATACATTCAATTTTAATCTCAAATTTAAATTCAAGTCTAATATAGGTGAATCCATGTAGTTGGATAACACTTTTTTGGAAATGAAGAAAATGAAAAAAAAAATTCATACCCTTAATTGAGGTAATTTTAATCGCTTGATTGATCTATTAAGACTCTGATTGAGGGATTAAATAATCCAACGATCAAAGGTTCTTGACATACACAACAAATCCTCAATCAAGGTGTTATATTGGGTTAAGTAAACACTTGATCAAGGTATATATATAAATTGAGGTGTTAAGTGAGCCCTTGAATAAGATGTAAAGCTCTAATGAGGTCCATTTTCAATTATCCATGAAGTCCTTTAGCTCAATTGATCTAATTTTATTAAGCCATAAGTACCTCAATTGAGGGTTTAATTCACCCTCGAGTGAGGTATTTTGAAAATCCTCCTTAATTCATTAATAAATATTTATAAAAACCCTTGACTATGTTAAATTTCTCGATAAATGGTTAAAAATCCATAAATCTAGATCCCTTGCTACACAATTTTTTCTGGCTACAACATCTAGGGGATGAAACCCCTTCATCTCTTTCATTATGGTGGCAAAGTTGATGCCAATGGATTCATCATTAAATCCTATAACTGATGCCATATCATTTTCAAAGTGTCTATTTCATATTATATTTTTCATTTCTTTTGTTTTAAAACCTATACTTAACATTTTATTCAATAGTTCCATATGCACTCGACGAAAAATAAATAGCATAATAACTACACAGCCAAAAAATTATAAAAAATATGTATGATGCTCATAGATGTCTCCTCTTCAAAATGGAATTTGAAAACGTTTGATGTGAACAAAAAGGTGTAAAAAATGTGATTTAAATATTGATTGGTTGGAATCAAATAATAATAAAAAATATTGTTTTCTAAAAGGGTGGAGGAGGATTTGCTACATTCTATGTAGTTCATGCTCCTATTTTTTTATTTTTTTGAAATTATACATTGAACATTGAATTAGTTTACAAGAAAAAAGTCACTTGTTATCTTTTAAAGAAATTTTCAAGTACAAACATAGAATTAAATAAAAATTTAACACATCAAACTAAATTAATATTAAAAAAAAATCGTTAAAAAAACAATGTAATTCCCTACAATTATTTTCATTGCACATCAAAATTTACAAGGATTATATGTTTTTTTAAGAAATCAATTTAAAAATTATGTAAAATCTCAAATATTCATGGCCTTCTTTTACTTTAAAAAAAAAAAAAATGTTACTCATCTTCATAGATTCACCCATACTTTAATATGATTTAGAAAAAAATACAATTAAGTTTTTTTAATAATTTTTTTTTTTTATTAATAAATAATTACAAATTATAAAAATTATAAATTTTAACTTCTTATGTCATCATTTGTATATTTCGAAAAGGATATGTCATCATTTGTATATTTCATAAACTCATCCTTTGACACTTGGGGACATGTCTTCCTAATTTACATCTCCAATGTCGAATATTAAGGTTATTATACCAATTTGTTTTATGGATATAGTAGTATCAAATATTTTGAATGACTTTTATTATTTATTATTAATGTATATATGTATATTCACATCTCTTATGTGATTGATAAGAAAGATAAAATTTTCTCAACTTTGTAATTTATATATTGAAATAAAAGTCCTAAGATTCTTATAATTAAGAAAAAATTGATATGTATTAGATCATGATATTGTTTAGGACATGAATTGTGTTATAAATGAGTGTAAATCCATCTTAATTTTGGATATATTATGGGTTGAGAGGGGTCAAGTTCCCGAAAACCTTTCCTCGATTTTTTTTTAATTTAAAAAAGTTTACATCTTAAAGGATTTGATCACTTCCTGTGTATTATACATCTGAACTTAAAATGGAATATATATATATATATATATTGTTGATATTGAAATATTCTACTTAAGGTGGAAATTGAAATATTTTATTTATGGTCAACATTGAAATATTGTTTTTGTTATTATTTTTTTTTTTAAATGCCACCCTTAACTCCAAGTTTTTTNTATGGTCAACATTGAAATATTGTTTTTGTTATTAATTTTTTTTTTAAATGCCACCCTTAACTCCAAGTTTTTTGTTATTAATATTTTTTAAATAACTCTTGTTAAATCTGTGTTAAGCACTAAACAAATTACTCTATAATGATGCAAAAATCACCTATCCATGGAATAATAATTTTTTCTCAATACTCTTTTTTTTTCATAAGAAAAAAAACTGTTATATTCATAAAGGAATATACATGTTACAATATTTCATGTCCAACCTTGGTAGGATTCCTTCCAGGACTGTACTTCCTATACATCTTCTACTTCACAACAGGCCTTTAAAGGACTTTTTCAAAAACCTTCTACAAATTGTTCCATCTATCCAAAAAAATTTACAACCTTACAAAAAATAAAAAAATGACTTCTTCAAAGGCAAAATTCTATTGCCTTAGTTTTTGTTCCTTCAAAGAACTCGTAAAATTCGAAGGCTCATTTTTGCAACTGCAATGCTTCCTTTGAGAGTTCATTTTTCTTTGTGTTTATCTCCCTCAGAATGTGTTGAAAGGAAAGCCATTAAAAATGTCTAAAAGTAATATTGATGTCCCTTAGCAGTGAGGCCAACCTGGGATTCTCAATGTTGTTGAGACCCCTTGCCTAGTCGATCACCAACTTGGAATCACTGAAAACTTGTAGATTTGATATATTTTTTTCTTTGGCAGTTTCCAGGAGGTTCCAAAGTGTTATCAGTTCGTCTCTGATGTTTGTTCCACCTTCTGGCACGTATTTGATGTGAATATAGTGGTTGTGACTGATAAACATAACCACCCCTAATTCCCAAGATGGATGATGTCCTTGGCTGGACCCATCGAAAAATCCCCATGGGATGGTGTAATCGATGGGAGGAGGGATTACAATCCGAGATTTACTTTCCCTGAGCTCTATCTTGAACTCTTCTTTCTGACTCATTGAAATTATCGTAGAGACTTTTGGGGGAGAAAACTTATCTTTAAAAACAACATTGTTTCTTTCCCAACAAATGTTTGAGATCCTGATGCCTGGAAGACCTGCATATAAGGTTGTTGTTTTGTCTTAAATCTAAGATCTAAAACAGTCTTCTATAGATCCCTGGTCCCAATTGGCCTTGGTTTTTAGTTGATCTTTTATTATCTGTGCAGCCTTTCCTGCATAGGGACATGAGATAAAAAGGCGAGTAATGGTTTCTTGATTTTCCTTGCATAAAGGACATCTACTAGGTCTGCACTATCCTCTCCTAAGGAAATTATCCCATGTCAAAAATTTGTTTTTTAGTTCTAGACATAGTGTCAATTTACATCTAGGGGGGATTTTATTTTCCATAAAGGCTTCCACCACAATTTCGAGTGTATCACAGAGTTTTCTTCTAGCTAAGTATTATATCCCAACTTGACCGAATATGAGTCGTTTTGTTGGTTTTTTGACCAGCAGAGGGAGTCCTCAGAAGATCTATCCAGGGAAATGAATTTTTCGCATAAAAGAGAGATAAAGGAGTCCCATTTGTCTAGTAGTTCTAAGTGGAGATCCAAGGAGTTTGTGTTCTTCCATTCCATTCTCCATCGAATCTAGGGATAACCAATGTTTAGGTTTCTTGGGAAGCGAAGGTTTTTGTCTTTGAGGAAGAAAAGAAAGGGAGGAGAGAGTTTGTAGTTTTTTCCTTCTCACAACCATGACTCTTCTCACAGTCTCACCTTTTCCCCATTTCCAATAAGCGATACCATCCAATTACCAACAAGGGGGAAGTATTACACAAGAGATTTCAAGACAAATGATCCTTTGGAAGATTTGAGAGGATCTTGGAACCATTCACATATAGAGAGGGTACAAAAATAATTAGAGTTCATAACTCTTACCCAAATGGTGTTGCCCAAGGTTAGACTCCATAGGTTTCTTCCTGCTAAGGATCGAGCAAAAATTCTTATGTTATTTAGACCCCAACCACCCATTTCTTTAGGTGCAACGNGCTCCATGACCATTTTGTCCCTTCCATAAAAAGAGAAAAAATAGATGGAAAATATGATCCATAACTCCCTTAGGGATTCCATCTATTGAATTCCAGTAAACATAAATTCCTTCTAGGACTGCTTTGATTAATACTAGTCTTCCTCCTCTAGAGAGGAATCTATTGACCCAGATGGCTATGCAAGCCTTGAATTTTCTGATTAACCATATCCAATATTATTTTCTATAATTGTATGGTTTTATGTTGAAACCCATATACTTGAGTCCTTCAGAGAGGTTTCCATGGGGCAAGAAAGGTATAGGAAATGGAGACCTCTTCTTCTTCCTCGCAATGATTAAGAATTAGACAAGATTTTTCCATGTTTATTTTCATACTCGTGGCTCTATAGAAAAGGTTTAAAATATCCTTAAATACAAACAGATTCCTATGAGATCCAAAAAGGTTGCAAAAGATATCATCTATGAATAATAAGTGAGTTATTGATTTTGATTTAGAGACTACAATTTCTATTATGAGGCCCTTGGACCTTGCCTCCTTTATCTGATAGATGAGTTCTTCTATGAGAATCAAGAAAAGAAAGGGAGAAAGGGGGCATCCCTGACAGAGACCTCTGGAGGCTTTGAAGAAACTGGATGGAGATCTTTTGATAAGGATGGAAAAGGAGGCACTTTGAATGCACCCCATTATCCAATTGATAGTTTTTAAGACCATGCCAATTTGGATAAGGAACAGATGTAGGAATGTCAAATTTACTTGATCATATGCTTTGGAGAGGTCCAATTTCATGATGGTTTCCTTAAAATATATTTTCTTTATAGAGTGGAGCACTTCATGAGCAATGGCTACCGCATCATGTATCTGTCTTTTGTGGAGGAAGCCAAATTGTTCTTCCCCAATGAGAGCACTTAGCATTGGTATAAGTCCCCTAGAGATGATCTTTGATATTAATTTTTAGATGACATTGCAGTAGGCAATCAATCTATAATCCTCAAAGGAAGAGGAGCATTGTTTCTTTGGGATAAGACACATGAAATTGGTGTTGAGAGGACCATGTATTCTTCCTTCCTTTTGTGATTCTCTTACCACTAGAAGAAAATCATTTTTTAGATGGTCATAAAAAGATTTAGGGAATTCCACCGCAACTCTATCTGGGTATGGGATTTTTTCATTCTTCATGGGGAACAACATCTCCATCAGTTTTGTTTCTAACAAATATTCCTCTAAGGATAAATTGATTTCTTCAAAGAAGGTGGTAGGGAATTTTCCCACTACCTGTAGGATTTCTTGAATGGGGCATCCGGGAGGGGCTGAAAAAATATTGCTAAATAAATTTACTCTGAGCTTCACCTTGTCCTCAAAGGATATGGCCAGATTTCCTTGTTCATCCTTGATTTCTGAGATTGTGTTGAGGTTTCTTCGATAGTTTGCAAATTGGTGAAAAAACTTGGTGTTATTGTATCCTTCTTTTATCCAAAGAGCCCTGCTCTTGATACACCATTCTTGTTCCTCTATCTTGATCCACTTACCACGCTTGTCCTCCAATTCTCTTAATTTTGTTAAATTTTCATTAGTAAGGGGAATTTCCTCCATATTTCTAAGGACCTTGGCTAATATATATTCAGTGTCCCGAATGAAGTGAGACCTCCTAGACTTCCATTTAGGGAACCAATTTTTTATGGTATTTTTCAAGTTCTTGAGATTTGCTGCAAATTGCACCATGAGAGGGGCATGGTTCAGAGGGGAAAGATTGATCCAAGTGGAGAGGACCAGTTTCTTGAAATATTCCTCTACCAACCAATATTGGCATAATTTAAGGGGTGAAGGGGGGACTCAAATCCTGAATTCCAATGTAGTGCAATGGGGAGGTGGTATGAAATACCTCCCACCTCTACCCCTGATCAAAATTTTGAGGCTAGATTCAGTAGGGATTCAGAAATGAAGAATTATCGATCCAATATTTTTGCATCCTCCTCATCCCTAGTTCTAAAATTCCACCATGTAGATGAGAGCTTCACAGGTTCAATGTCCACCAAACTGGCCTTCTCTAAAAAGGATAGGAAAAAAAAAATTCATTTCTACCCAAGGGTGTGCACCCCAAACTTCTCGTAGGGATAGGGTAATATTCATACCCCCCCATCACCAGAAAAGGGTCATGGAAAATGCCTCCAAAGATTAAATCCTCCCAAAAGGAGGTCCTATCAGAATAAGGACCATAAATATTCACCACTGAGAAGGTTAAATTGATATTCTTATGTTGTAACTTGATTGAAATTGTAAAGAGAATGACAAAAGAGGAAAAATCTTGGAAATTTGGGCTCCATCTAGTAAGCAACCCTCCCGAGAGACCTAAAGTGTCAATTGTGATGAAATACCAATTCCTAAGCCAAGGGTTGAAGGTTTCTCTAGATTTATTACCAGAACACATTGTCTTAGATGAGGATAATGTTTGACTTTAGGCTTAGGAGAAATATTTTGAGGGGTACATTCTTAGGGGAACCCCCAAACCCACATACGTTGAAGGAAAGGAAGATCATTTTTCCCTTGATGAAGGATATTTTCCTGCTCTAAAGGCCCTTGTGATGGTCGCTTGGATGATTTTGCATATTTCCACAACTTCTCTCTGTTTTTCTTTTGAGATGAAGGATTTTTTGCCTGCCTAAGCGAGAGAGGGAGAATCTAGTGAAAAACCTCCAAAGGAAGGATCAGTCTCTTGGGATTTATACCTCAAGAAATATCTATTACCCCGTGGAGAAAGGGAAGCTTCAAGGCAAGGAGGAAGGGGAATTATGGGAAGGGAGGATCTGAGGGCAGGAGAAGAGGGAGCCCGAAAATGGGAGGAAGGGAAAGGGACCATCAAGGGGACTTCCTTGAGAAGGGGAGAGGGGGCATGAACTCTCACAAGGTCAAATTCCTATACCAGCAGTATCGGCAAAGTCGAGGGAGGGGAGAGAGAAAGGGGGTCTCCAGGGAAAGGGGAGGGGCATGGAGAAGGGAGGGAGATAGAGGGAGAGAGTATTTAAGGAACCATCACCGAACCATAAGGAAAAGGTGAAAAAGGGGGATTAGGAGGCATACTTGAAGCCGGATCTTGTTTAACCAAGTCTCTTAGTGTGACTAGAGAGTACCCCTTTGTCAATGTCCAATGGACATTCTTCATTTTTTCCTTCCACCGAGATGACCTCCACAGATTTCTTCTTTTTTATTATAGACTTGGTTTTCCACTTTCTAGTAGGGGGTTGTTGCAGCGACGCGATTATGGAGCATTGATAGCGAATGTGACCAATTTCATGGCAACCGTGGAAACTAAAAGGTAGTCTCCAGTAGTCTACCTTCTGGTGCCAAGTAATTCCATCATAGACCAGTTCGATGATGCCCACTAAACCTTCTCTTACATCCACTTCGACCATGATCCAGGCCCACCTATGGTATTTTTTCGAATCCTAGTTGGGTTCGAGTTTCATGAAAGAGAAAATTTTGTTACCAATGGATTCTAACACTTCCCTGGACCAAAAATCCAAAGGCAAGCTGGGAAATATTTCCCAAAATTTAATTAGCGTCATAGATTCCTTAAGGGGGTTGAAGTCCACAGTCCAAGGTTTCAGGGAAAGATCGGATGGACCCCAATTCCATCTTTTTCTTTGAATTTCTTCGCAATCATCATCCAAAAGAAAAAATAAGGAGATCCATCTTCTAGACATAATACGTATCTTCGAGACATATCTAATTAAGGGTTTCCACTGGTTCTGCATCCAAACTATTAGGTCATTTTCTTCGGATATTTACCGTTAAACCTTCCAACTAGAGCCTTCCCAAAATATTGAGGGACATTTTTTAGGGCAATATGTTCTCCTATGACCATTTTCACAGAGCCCCTTTTTTCCTTGATGCATTGGGCTGAAATGTTTTGGGACAAAGGATGTCGAGGCAGGTCTCCTCTGAAATATACACCCTTCTCTTCTTTCATTTGTGGATCAACAGAAGTGAAAACCTTTCCTTTGGGAGGAGATGATCCAAGTGGATATTAGTGGCCACCTAGCTATTCCACTTGGACCTCCACCATTGCTTCTTTCAGTTTTTCAGTTTCCGCACAGTTTACTATTTTTAGCAGTTTTTCGGGTCCTGAACTTCCGGAGCCGTTTTGAGGCCTTAAACGACGTTTTTTGGGAAAACGGGGAGCAACATGGATTGTATATCAATGTTTCTCACCCAAAAGTTGTATTCCTCGGATAAATATTTCTAACGAGGTATATAACGCGTCAAACAGAGATCGTATGCCAAAGTTACGTCCTCGGGAAGTTGATGTACCAACTTACCCAAACAGGGCCCATAGTCTTGGCATTTCATCTCCTAGGGTTAGGTATTTGGATGTTTAGGGTTTTCCATCGTTTCTCAATAATAATAGGCCTTCGAGCCTCATTGTAACATAGTTCAGAGGCCAGTAGCTGCCACATCTCTTCTCAGAGATAAGCTACCAGTGCCCTAGCTAGTTTATTTCCATTCTGTCTGTAAGCATATTTCAGTCATTTGTTATTAATGAAATGAAGTCTTATTTCCGCTGCATCTCTGTGTTTATGTGTATTTCTATATTTCATTGTGT
>SNQJ01S0078155.1:0-23299 GCA_010110895.2 Picea sitchensis
GCAAGTCGAAGCACCCTCGTCTACCACCGTGCGGAAGATATTTCGTGTAAAAAATTTCGTGGGGTGAGCCACTACTATCTGAAATGCGACGTGGTAAGGCAAACGGGGTTTCAAGTCAGTCGTATCTAACATGATCGTCCCCGGGTTACAAGTCTCAGTAGAGCCTAAGGAAGTCAACAAGGATTTCCTCTGAGCAGGGAAACTTTGGAGGACTTCCAAAGCAGACATAGCACAAGGGGTTTGTGACAAATCTTCCACCACAGAGTAGTTCTGGACGGCCCTTGCGTTTGGATTATGAGAAGCTCATTTAAACGCACCTTTGGGGATGCGAGTCATTGTTTCACCCAGCGTCTTCTCGATCTGTAGAGGAAGAGATGGGATCTCGGCTTCTTTGCCCTTATCAGAGGCACTTGGTTTGCTATAGTCGTGTGCTCTAGTCATTATGAAAGCATCACTTTTCACCATATATACGTTCGCGGCGGACGGATTGTTTGGGGGAGGGCAGTTTTCATGGCTGCCCCCCTCGCCACTTGCAGAGGCTTGAGTTAAATTCTACCCATGCTGAAAAGGGTTAGTCAACACGGCTTGTTGTTGCTGTGTGACAAACTTCTGGGCCTCTGCAAGTCGAGGGCATAGGTGAGTTGGGTGGTCTTCTGCACATAGGTTGCATGGATACCTCGCCCTCTTCTTTTCCGTGGTGCCCTCGCCAGCCTTATCATTTGGTTTTTTATCCCCTTACTCTTCTTGCGTTGTTTTTTCTTCCCTTGAATAGTACCCCTACCCCTTCTTTTATAGGCTAGAAGGAGCTAGGGTTTTAGACGAACTCTCGGCTATGCATGGCTGGGAGTTCTAGTTAACTGACAAAAAGCTCTTCGTCCCGGCGGAAACTTTCCTGATTTTTTGCTTCTGAAGGAATCCGCGGGCTGTAGTGGGCCTGCTAGCGGATGCCCCACGGGCTGTAGTGGGCCTGCTAGCGGATGCCCCGCAGGCTGTAGTGGGCCTGCTAGCGTTTTCTTTTTAAAAATGGAGTTTTTAGAAGAGTTGTTCAGTAGTTTTTTGGCAAAGAAGGGATATGAGTTGGCCTAATGCCAGGTAAGCATGTGTGGTGCAATTTAGGGTTATAACAATATTGATCTACATGGACATACCTCAACCATGAGATCTGAAGGACGTTAGAAGGTTATTTTTCAGGAGTTGACATTAATGACTGACAACATCTAGGGTGACATGGACCTGCAACTAAGGTTCCATGTGTTACTAGGATATGGACATTTTTCATATCCCTTATGCCCATTAGAATGTGACACATGTCACCCCCTAATGAGGGCACGTGTCACCCCTGGCCCTTGCTATGTGTCAACCCCTAGTACGTTCCCACCTAACCAAAGTGGTTGGTGAAGTGACTGGAGCTCCAGGATTCTGGGACTTTGAAAATACATAGGATTTCGAGTGTAGGATCGTAGAGAGATCTAAATGCCTGAAGGTCGGAGCCACATGGAAAGATTATGGGAATTCGGGATTTTAGGACTCCAGGAGGTCTTGTGCTTAGACAAAAAGGGGCACTTAGCATCAAAGCACCGAAATTTGAATTATCCTTAGGCGTATTCCTTAACGAGGAGGAAGATCCACCATCGAATTTAATGGTGGATGGATCTCCACCATAGATAGAGGAGCGTTGGGAGCCCCGAGACTTTAGGACATTTTGGATGATATGTATGAGATGGACCCACATGGCCCTTAAATAATAATGCTCGAAGATATTCGGGAAGAAATAACTTGCAAACTATAACTCATATTTCATTATGATGGTGACTGTTAGTGTAATACACCTAGTCTAAACCCCAACTGTAAATGTAAATGAAAATGTACATAAGTTGGTGAGTTGTTTGATATCATTTTGCATGCACCTTCCATGGTATAGTGCACACATGTACTATGCACTAAAATGATGAATTGTTCACATTCCAGGATACTGTGTGCAACAAAATTAAGTGCACGTGATTTTGAGGCCAGAGAGTCTTTTGTGTATATGTTGTCTTTTATAGGCTAGTGAGCGAGTTATAATAATCTAGGAGGCTTATGTGTTGAATTAGGCTAGAGATCCTAGATGCTAAAGTCTAGTGAGCCTATTTTTGTATATGTCTTATCATTAATATAATACATCATTGCATGTAGACCGACCATGATAAAAGAGTATGGGGGACTAAACTCCACTAGTTATGCAAAGGNAAAGTTAAGGATAAGAGGCTAAGCTAGGGATCTTAAGCCAAAAAGGAATATTATATTAATATTCCTTAACGTATAAAGTATGGATAATTATTTTATCATAATTTCTAAGGATGGGGAAAAGTGGGCCAAAGTAGCTCTCAACATGACAAGGGTTAATTTGGGAACATGCATACAGATAGTTTGGACTTTGTTAATTTTCCCATTCATTTCCATCATCATGGACTCACTCATTCATCTATCCTCCATACCTTATTATACTTGTATCCATACTTGTACCTGTATCTGTACCTATACATGTACCTTTACATGTACCTGTACCTAGTTAGATTAGGAGCTGGACTGAAGAGGCGGGTTGTCAGGCCGATGAGAAATTCTCTCTAGGTGAGAGAATTGCTGGAAATTGATTTCTCGAAGGTGCCAAACTACAACTACATGGCTCTCATACTTCCTGTTCGGACTATTATTGAAGCCTGGAAAGGAGGTGGGGAAGCCAAAGGACTGTTGAGCAGAGAAGGGGCACACTTCCTGGGGTGGGACAAGCATGTGGGGAATGAGGGACTGTAGGCTCTTAGTTTGAGTTGGCACCTGTGACAAAGTTTTTCCTGTTGTCTGAGATACATCATCCTGGTTAGGAATCACTTTACCTCGGTGGAGTTTAGTCCTAGCTTGGGGGTGACCCACTACTGAGAGTGATGAGTTGGGAGTTTTTTGGAAGGTCTGCATGCAGTTGGTGATATTTTTACCAAGATAAGTGTCAATTGTGTGTTAAATTACATGCTGCATTATTATTTATGCGTTTATTTTTATGGGTTTTCTTGTGTGTGTTGTATGTGTATTTTTATTATTATTCTGTATGAATCTGTGTATTTATAGAATGTATTTGTCTATTTTAAGTTTTCTAAATAAATTTCTGCAAGAGTTTCTGTGTGTATATGTTTTATTTGTATACAGTTCAAAATTTTTATGTGGCATAGCCCAGTTGGATGCTGGGGATGTTACAATATGGTATCAGAGCTCCAGTTTTCAACATCGAGCCTGGATGGATCGAGCAAGTTGAATTGAAGTGAAATTTCACAGAGAATTTATTTTGAAGTGTCCAAATTTCAAGTTACAGAGTGTCCATGGTAAAAATTGGAAGCAATTATGTGGAATTGGGAAAAAGCCACAATTTGTGTTGTTAAATTCATGGGAAAATTGAGAAATTTGGCCAAGTTATTAGATATTCTTAATTTAATATCCGTTCTAGCAAATTCAGACTTGGAATTGGTTGAATTTGAAGTTATAGGGAAGCCATGGAATATGGAGCAATATTAGTTGATTAAAATTCTCAATTTGTGAATTGAGTTTGGGAAAAAACATTCATTCTAGGAATGTCAACAAGTAGCTATTTATTGTTGTAGAGGTTGAATTGGTGTTATTAGGGCGAAATTGAACAAATTTCCTAGTTATAGAATGTTTATGGTGAAAATTGGTAAAACGTTAGGTAAAATCCCCAATTTCTACAGCGAAATTCACGAGCAATTGATGTACATAAAAATGAATGTGCACAGGTCTGCACACTAAAAATGCATGATGCGCAGTGAAAACATTATGATGTGTGGAAAATAAGGGTATGTGGTTGTGCACGATAAAATTTGGTGTTGCATGGTGCAGAGTGGTAATGCGTGGAAAATATTGGCATGCGAGTGTGCACACTTAAATTTGGCGTTGCGCGATGCAGAGTGGCAATGTACATAAAATATTGGCTCTCGAGTGTGCAAAATTAAATTTTGCGTTGCATGGTATAGAGTGGTAATGCGTAGAACATATTGGTGCATAGGTGTGCACACTTAAAATTGGTGTTGAACGGTGCATATTGGTAATGCACGAAAAATATTGGTGCGCGGGTGTGCGCACTTAAATTTGGCGTTGCACGGTGCAGAGTGGTAATGCATGAAAAATAATGGTGCATTGATGTGCGCACTAAATTTAGCACTGCACGATGCATATTGGGTCTGTTCACACATAATATTGGTGAACGTGGTGTGCGCAATATTGGAAGAGCGCAGAGGAATTTTGTTGGTGCACACGCAATGTAGGTATATTCATGTCACGCAATAGTTTAATTAATGGTACACACAGAGTACTGGTGCGTGGTGGAAATGTACTAAAATTGGGCATGGTGTAGTGCATAGAGTGCAATGCACATGGAATATTAGCATGTGACACAAGAATTATATGCAACAGGTATTAGTGCATGAACCAAAGTTGTGCGCGATAGATATTGGTGCACGACAAAAAAGTAGTGCGCACTAGTTATTGGTGCAATAGAGAAGTGATCCACATTGGTTATGAGTGCATGAAGCATGCGCTAGCTTATGGTGTTGCTGCATAGGATAAATATGGGTGTAAATTTTCAAATTTTTTCATGCAAAGTCATTTGGATGGTCTACAACAATAGAAAACCAGTGAATTTTCTGTGACATTTTATATTGTTTGAAGGTCATCTTTTTGCAACGCATATTTGAGGTCCTAAACAACGTTTTTAGCTATTGAAAAACCCTGAGAACAAATGATACAAGGGTTCACTATCTCTTCACAACTCAAATGAAAGATCTTGCAGAGAGATTTCTAATGGTGTAAACCATTCATCAAATGAAGATTTTATGAGGATGTCACATGACAAATAGTGGAGGGTAAATTTTAAGACCCAACTAACTTCAAAATGCCATAACTTTCTGCTCAAGAATCATAATTGAGCATGGAAGCAGGAGTTGGAAAGGTCTTGGACAACATAATATAATTATTCACCCAGAAAATTGATCTGGGCAATCAATTTCTCATAAAATTAGAAGAAATAAGTTTGATATATTATTGAACCATAATGGTTCATATTTTTCATGAAATTGATGAGTCGGTTAACTTGATAAAGTTTTGTTGGCTGCACATTTTGCAGAGTTAACAAAAAATAGATCAGACCAAGATCAACATAGAGTGCAGAGGGATGGAAGATACACAGGGGGCTTACATTCAGAAAGATGAGATCAGAGGGATGGATGTCCATATGGGTATTGAAGGAACAAACTCAGATGGACATAGAGAAGGAAAGGAAGAAAACATGACTATGGTAGAGACCATTACAAATTTAAAAAAGGATGTCCAAACCATAAATATGATATTGAAAGGCTTATGAAAGCCAAGGACCAGGAGGAGGAATTCAACATGAAGTTAATGCAGATCTTGAAAAAAATAGAAAATAAATTGGATAAGGAGAGTGGCTCAAGAAAATAAGGAAATCACGGGTCTCCTGATGAGAAAAGAGAACAAGAAGTGCTAGAAAACATCACCATCACTCCCCGAGGCATTCCAATAGGAGAGTACACAGTGGCTCATTTTCATCCCCTGTCAGGAATAATAAGAGGTATGGGGTGGATGAGCTATGAGTAGAAATGAACAAAATAAAACTTCCTACATTTGATGGTGAGCACAAGAAGGCTGAATATGAAAAGAAATGGTTGTTGGGAATGAGAAAGTATTTTCAATTGCATAATTATTCTTCTCATGCAGAAGGAATAATTTACATCTATCAACTCAAGGGAAAGGCATCCACGTGGTGGGATCAGCTTGTGTAGGTGCATCACATTAAAGAGAAAAATGTTACTTGGAAGGAATTCAAGAAGTATTTCGAAAAGAAATACTTGATTAAGAGATACTATGACAAGAAAATGAAAGAGTTCTTTGAACTCAAACTTGGGAGTATGACCATAGATGAATGTGAAAGAAGGTTTTTAGAACTGTTGAAGTATGTTTCTTTCATCAAGGATGAGACAATTAAGATTCAGAGGTATTTGAGTCTATTTCCATCATTCATCAGTGAAAAATACAATATGATGATCCAAAAACATTGGAGGAGACCATAAGGCATGCTAAATTCCTATATGATCAACAAAAATCAAGGCCAACTTTCCAAAAAGCTTGGGAAGACAAGAAGAAATTTGACTAAGTCACCATTCTTGAGAAATAGTCCCCAAGGACAACCAACTTCTAGAGAACCTAGAATGATTGAGACAGGGGGGGAAATTCCAAGGAAGCCATGATCTAGGTGGATATCAGTGGCCACCCACCTTTTCCAACTGGCTCAAAATAGTTTTCTGACAGTTTTGGTAATTTACTATTTTTAGCAGTTTTTAACTTCCAGGGCCATTTTGAGGGCCTAAATGAATTTTTTTTGGGATCAAGGTTCTCAATGATAATTGACGTCTCTAATGGATCCCTCTAAATGAATCCCCTCGATGATACCTTTCCAATGAGTTATTGTGCGCCTAAAACGGAGATCGTATGCAAAAGTTACGACCCTAGGAAGTTGATGTACTAACTTACCTAAACAGGGCCCACATGACTTTTGGCGCTTCATCTCCTAAGGTTAGGTTTTTGGATGTTTAGGGTTTTTCACATTCCTTTTTATTGTAAAAACACCTTCATAGCCTTATTGTAATCATATTCTTGCAAATGAGTGCAGCTGTCATATCTCTTCTTAGAGATAGGCTGCCACTATTCTAGCAAGATTGTTTTTCACTGCATTTTACAGTTTCAACTTATTTCCTTATTGAATAGAAAACCGGTTTTACTGTATCTCTATTATTTTGTGTTAAGCACCTATTAATAATATGTAGTCATTTTTTTCTTCTCATAAAAGCCAGATCAGTGGTATCAGAGCGGTCTTCTCCTTGTCATCTTAATGAAAGTCCCCAACGAGGTCAGAGTACAAAGAGTTGGGTCTCGAGCTTGTTTATCTTGAGGAAAAAATCTCTCACACGCCCAAGCGACCTCTCATGGAAGCAAAAAATAAATATGATGGGACAAGAGATCCTTTAAAAATGTTTCTTGAGGAATCCCTCATGCAACAAAGGAACGAGATGATGGATAGTTTCACGCAAATCCTTTGGCGGCTACCAACATGCGATGCATCTTCTTCGAGTGGAGGCGCCACCTCCTTCAAGGTACAAATAAACTTCGATATTCCTATATTTGAAGTTCATATAGATGAAGATGTTGTAGACAAGTGGTTGAATCTACTAGAAGGGTATTTTTTTGTCCATAACTTTTTGAATAGATAAAATATTACTTTTACGCTCCTCAAAGTCGTTCCCCATGTCAAAGATTGGTGGGAAACTTTCTGTGAGAAAAAGGAAATAGAGGAAACCTCATTATTTACAGTCACGACCACATGGGAATCCTTCAGGGATGCTATTAAAGAATAATACTACCCTGTCGTAAGTTATGATGACTTGTATACCAAATGGATCACACTGTGGAAAGAAAGAGACCAAGCAGTGCCAGATTTCACAAATATCTTCCATACCTTGTGCACCAAGATGGGTATCAAAGATTCAGAGAGACATCTGGTGCTCAAGTATTGCAGTGCTCTACATAGATACATCTAGACCGAAATGGAATTTCTATACATCTCATCCTTGGGCGTGACCTACCGATATGCCATCAAAAATGAGAAGAATCTCAAAAAAAAGACATGACAATTTGGGCCTGGGAACCCCTCACAACAAAATCCAGGAAAGGGTGGACCCAACCCACAGAAAAAAGGACAGAGAAAATATGGATAGTATTAGGAAAAGCAGTCCAAGCCACAAGTAAATAAGGACACTGGAAAGACAAAGAAATATACCGGGAAGTGGTGCGACTTCCATAAGAGCCCTTGGAATAACACTGCTTACTGCCACTCAAGGCAGTTGCCGGTGGCCGAAGTGAAAGCCTCTTAATCAGATGCAGGTTCTGACTCTGACTCAGAACTAGAAAGGGGAATATGGATCATTGACGTGGAACCCAGTGCCACCATTTCTACCACTAATCTCCATATTGGTGAACCAGACGAGCCAGAAGAAGGAGAATGCCTCTTCCATTCACAGATGTGTCTAAAAGGCACCCCGTTGCACTTCATCATTGATAGCGGTAACTGGAAGAACCTCATCTCTACAAAGTTCATCAAGTGAATGGCCTTGCCGACAATGCCGCATCCACAACCCTACACCATTGGATGGATCCCCCAAGGAAGCAATCTGCGCATCATCCAACAGTGTTGACTATCGTACAACATCAAGCCCTTCAAAGACGAGGTATTGTGTGATTTTTCTCCTCTCGAATTTTGTGATTTTATTTTTGGCCAACCTTATTTATGGAAACGTCATGATGTATATGAGTCTAGGCCTCATAGTGTTATTATTACTTTGAACAGGAAATTTTACAAGATACCCGAGGTAGTCCCACCTGGTGTTATTTCCTTGATCTCTGCTAAGCAATGCAGGAAGGTCATCTCTCAGACGAGGAAGATTTTCTTCTTCATGATTCACTCTTAGAATGAGTGAAATATCACAGCCACATCCAGGGTCTTTGCATTCGAACTCTCCACACAGTAGAAGCAAGTAGATAAGTTCATGGAAGAATACTCAAATATCTTCTCCTCACCTTTTGGGGTACCTCTGCACTGCCAGGTCAATCACCCCATCGATTTGACCCCCAGTGCACCGCTTCCCAATGGACCATTCTATTGTCACTTTCTATTAGAGAATGAGGAGATCAAGTGACAGATCTAATGATGCAGGAGCATCTCTCCACGTCAGCCAGCCAACCAGCCAACCACGCCGAGTGTATGCACTCAAAGAAAAAGTGAGAGGTGCAGCCTCATTTGAATTTGAAATTGAATGTATTTAATGTTTTAAGCTGGTGAGTTGTAGAGCCATGCCTTTGTGCAGGCGTAGGGTAGATCAGCCTTTAATGTGTGTAATGGCTGAGATCTAGATCCGATTCTGTACTAGACAACCCATTCAATGTAATTGAATAGGGTAGGTAGATTTGGAGGGAATCTCTCAAAGAGCCCCCTCAGGAAAAAGAGATTTTTAGATCTCATTTTGAGTTAGTGAGGATCGAAAAAGAGAAGAGCCAGAGAGATCTCAAGAACACCTTGTAATTACAGGCATTTTCCATTTAATATAATCAGAAGCAGTTTTTCCTAGATGTCATTCTGTGTTATGTGAATGTTTGTGTGTGTTCTTTTATATGCTGTGAATGTATGTATGTTAGGCATTTGCAAGGAGTTGGTGTGATTTCAGGTGAAGGTCTTTGAGGCTTCACACCAGGAGGGTGTGACAGAATGCTGCGGGTTCTGAGAGCCGTGCACAGAGGATGATACTCCGCCAGGAGGGCGTCGAGGAAGTGTGCAGATAGGCACAAAAGTGAAGAGAACTCTTTGAGTTCTGGAACTTAGAGGAAGAATCCACTGGGGGATCTTCGCTAGGTTGCTGAACACCCAGAAAGGCTCAGAAAGAAGTTTCTTGAGGCAGAAGGATAGCCAGGAGGGCATCCATTTCATTCTCCATCTGAAGGAGAAGAAGGAAAAAATCCCTTAGGGGTCTGAGTGGTTGTAGAAGCTCAGGAGGGACAGTGCTTTTACGCACGAGGTCGTAACTACAAGGAGTGCAGAGACTGAATAACTCTTCGGAGGATTTCAGAGTACCCAAGCTCAGGAGGGTCAGCGTTATATACACGCATTGGCGAAGCTCAGAGTCGAGGAGTTCACAGAAGAACCAGACGAAGGTTGAGGTCTTTGAGAACTGGAAATTCTTCCAAGTCTCGGAAGAAAAGTGCAGAAGTTCAAGAGTGAGCACAGTCGTCGTTAGATCGGTTGGAGAAAAGAGATCTGGACCATTGGTTTCCACGTCCAGAGAAGCGCACATAGGAGGAGATTGTGAGCCATTGGATCTCACTCGGATAATCGTCAGATGTAGGATCGGGAGAAGACGTGCAGAGTTTAGTCTCTGGAGGAGCACGCAGGAGAAAGGATCTGATTCACCAGATCTGGAGCAGGTATCCGTCAGCCGTCAGATTGGATAGAAGTTGCACGAGGCATAGCCATCGGGATAGCAGTCATCGGGAAATCGGGATTCTTGAGGTGAAGAAAATCGAGACACTTCAAGTCTCGAAACACCGGAGCAATCTGGATCGTCTGTTGGTGGAGACACATGGCGGAGATCGAGCGAGAGTCGGGATATTCGGCATTGGGAAATTGGAGTTCCTGAGGTCGAAAGAACCAGGACATCGAAAGTCTCGAAACCCCGAAGGAATCGGGATCGTCCATCTGGAAGGACACGTGGAAGTGATCAGCGTCATCGGGAAAAGTCCCGACAAGGAAGTCGTCCATCGGTGTTTGGTTCATCGGGATATCAGGGATCCCGTAGACAAAGTGTTTGTACACTTTGGAATCGCGAAACGCAATACCCCAATGTGTGGGAGCCAACTATCAGCACAACAGAGGAGGAGGACAGTGCCATTGTGAGTGGCCAACTGTCATCCAGTCAGGATTCGAGGAGTCGGGAATCCCGTGGGTATATGCATTTAGGCATTGGAAACACCGATACCTTAAATTAAGATTAGGGAAAGAGCGTGGTCATGTGCAGAAGGCCATGTAGGTGAATGAAGGACCTGTGGATTGGGTTTTAGTATAGATTCCATGGAGGATTCGAAAGATCCGCTTCGGCCCATAAGGAATTTGAACGATCCTTAAAGACTGGGAGGTCAGGCGAAGAGACCCGAGGTCATGGGGAAAGAGGTCATATGGGCCATGAGCTAGTTAGGAGAGCTAATGCGTAGAGAGCGCATCGGGATTTGAAGAATCGCGAGTCCTGAGGATGGTTTCATTTTAGCATAGGAAATTCCGAAACCCTAATGGGGACACAAGGCTACGGTCTTGTGAGTTAAGGGTCACATGGACCAAGAGTTTGTCCTAGAGGGCTAACGGGAAAAGGATATCATCGAGAATTTGAAGTCCAAAAACCCCGAACCCCGAAACTGAGTCGGGGACAACCTGTGGGTCAATTTTCGAAGGGATTCCATTTGGGAGTCCAAGGAGCTAATTCGGCTCAAAGGGGGGATTAGAACGATCCTGTGAGCATGAGAGCACGTGCAGAGACCCTGCGGGGCATGCCTGTGCATAGTCTGTGCCTGCATCAAGTGGTATAAGAGCAGGAAATTCATCTTTATATTTCAGGTGAAAGAAAACAGAGTTGTTGAGGACTCTGTAAGGATTGTTTGCAGGAAGGCAACAATCAAGAAGACAGTCAGGGAGACTGTAGGATGATGAAGCTGGTAGAACTCTTAGTGCATAGTGACAACAACAGATTTTCCAGGAAGGCAAACAAAAGTAGCAACATGGCTATTGAAGGCCATAGGCATGCTGGGAATAAAATCACTAGAAGGAAGCATGCAGGGATGGATAGAGAGATCATTGAAATAATGGCAAAAATAGATGAGCTCGAATTGAAACTGCGGTAGGATAAGGAGGTGGTTCAGATATGTGAATGAGAAACTGGAAAATTTCTCGGTGAGGAGAATGAATTGAGATCACTGCGGGATCTCACGGACTGTCAGGAGGACAACCAAGGCATTTCAATTTGCCAGGAGAGAAATGATAAGAGGTCGCTGTGGGATCTCGAATATTTCCAGGAGGGCAGCAGAAGCATCTCAGATTGCCAGATGGGTAGAGATGAGAATGCGAGACTAGTTGAAGGTCTCATGGACTCGGAGGTGAGTTCAATTTAGCAGGGGTTGCTAATGAAGATGGGATCAGTTGATCTCATATTCTGGCAGGAGGGAAGCGAAAGCATCCCATATTTCCAGGTGGGCAGGGATGAGTAGATGAGACTGTCTAAGGGTCTCACAAATTCAGAGATGAATTTGGATCAGCAGGTGCAACTGACAGAAGAGGAGGAAGATTAGGATGATATTCTGATGATTGGGGGAATTGGAATATTCCTACCATTTGCCTAGGAGGAGGTAGAAATCTGTGTTTCATATGATGCAGCAACAACAGAAGAATAGTCACAACTGATGATGACTGTCAGAAAAGAAGAGGGATTGGAGCAAACTTTGGAAGTTGCCCAAGCAGATGAAGGAAATGAGCATTCTGAGGAGTGTCTCAATGTATTCAACCAAGAAGCTGAAGAATCTATAGCATTGAATCTGACAACAGAGGAAGCAGACGAAGAGGATGATGAGCATTCTGAGGAATGGCTTGATATTTTCAGCCAGGAGACTGAAAAGACTGCAACATGGGGGGTTGCAGAAGCAGAGGAAGAAGAGGAAGACAACATCTGTATTGCTGATCTGTGGGAAAAGATTGAAGCCCTGGAAGAAAGCGTGAAAGTGCAGGGCATGCACATCCAACAGGTGATGTTGGAAATGGATGAAGGAGGCATGGGAGATCATGATGATCTTCTCATGTGACAAAAATTATTTCAGCTGAGGAGACTGCATGAGCAGAGCCAGCCATGGGAGTAGCTGGACGAAGTGATCAAAGACATCATGGAGCTGATGATCCGATCAGTAGAGACTTCCAGCAGGGAGCAGCTGAGAAGGAATGAAGAAGCAACGACAACACAACAAAAGAAGCAACAGCAGCAGTAGAATGGAGCAGATGGGAAGCTCCAGATGTTTGTTTGGGATCTAGGAGGATTTCCAACTGCTTAGAGGGGAATCACATGAGTAGGAGCTCATGATTTTGTAGCTGACGAGTTTGATGCAGGAGCATCTCTCCACGTCAGATAGCCAGCTAGCCAACCATGCTAAGCGTATGCACTCAAAGAAAAAGAGAGAGGCGCAACCTCATTTGAATTTGAAATTGAATGTATTTAATGTTTTAAGCTGGTGAGTTGTAGAGTCGTTCCTTTGTGCAGGCGTAGGGTAGATCGGCCTTTAATGTGTGTAATGGTTGAGATCTAGATCCGATTCTAGACTAGACAACCCATTCAATGTAATTGAATAGGGTAGGTAGATTTGGAGGGAAGTGCTCGAAGAGCCCCCTCAGGAAAAAGAGATTTTTAGATCTCATTTTGAGTTAGTGAGGATCGAAAAAGAGAAGAGCCAGAGAGAGCTCAAGAACACCTTGTAATTACAGGCATTTTCCATTTAATATAATCAGAAGTGGTTTTTCCTACATGTCATTATGTGTTATGTGAATGTCTGTGTGTGTTCTTTTATATGCTATGAATGTATGTATTTTAGGCATTTGCAGGGAGTTGGTGTGATTTCAGGTGAAGGTCTTTAAGGCTTCACACCAGGAGGGTGTGACAGAATGCTGCAGGTTCTGAGAGCCGTGCACAGAGGATGATACTCCACCAGGAGGGCATCGAGGAAGTGTGCAGATAGGCATAGAAGTGAAGAGAACTCTTTGAGTTCTGGAACTTAGAGGAAGAATCCACTGGGGGATCTTCGCTGGGTTGTTGAACACCCAGAAAGGCTCAACAAGAAGTTGCTTGAGGCAGAAGGAAAGCCAAGAGGGAATCCATTTCATTCTCCATCTGAAGGAGAAGAAGGACAAAATCCCTTAGGGGTATGAGTGGTTGTAGAAGCTCAGGAGGGACATTGCTTTTACGCACGAGGTCGTAACTGCAAGGAGTGTAGAGACTGAATAACTCTTTGGAGGAGTTTAGAGTACCCAAGCTCAGGAGGGTCAGTATTATATACACACATTGGTGAAGCTTAGAGTCAAGGAGTTCGCAAAAGAACCAAATGAAGGTTGAGGCCTTTGAGAACTGGAAATTCTTCCAAGTCTCGGAAGAAAAGTGTAGAAGCTCAGGAGGTACCACAGTCGCCGTCAGATTGGTTGGAGAAAAGATATCTGGACCATTGGTTTCCACGTCTAGAGAAGCACACAGAGGAGGAGATTGTGAGCTGTCGGATCTCACTCGGATAACCATCAGCCATAGGATCAGGAGAAGACGCGCAAAGTTTAGTATCTGGAGGAGCACGCAGGAGAAAGGATCTGAGTCGCCAGATTTGGAGCAAGTACCCGTCAGCTGTTAGATCATACAGGAGCTGCATGAGGCGTAGCCATCTGGATAGCAGTCATCAGGAAATCGAGATTCTCGAGGTGAAGAAAATCAAGACACTTCAAGTCTCGAAACACCGGAGCGATTTGGATCGTTCGTTGGTGGAGACACGTGGTGGAGATCGAGCGAGAGTCGGGATATTCGGCATTGGGAAATCGGATTTCCTGAGGTCGAAAGAACCAAGACATCGAAAGTCTCGAAACCCTGGAGGAATTGGGATCGTCCATCTAGAAGGACACATGGCAGTGATCAACGTCATCGGGAAAATTCTCGACAAGGAAGTCGTCCATTAGTGTTTGGTTCATCGGGATATTGGGGATCCCGTAGACAAAGTGTTTGTACACTTTGGAATCGTGAAATGTGATACCCCGATGAGTGGGAGCCAGCTGTCAGCATAGCAGAGGAGGAGGACAGTGCCATTGTGAGGGGCCAACTATCAGCCAGTCGGGATTCGAGGAGTTGGGAATCCTGTGGGTATATGCATTTAGGCATTGGAAACCCCGATACCTAAAATTAAGATCAGGGAAAGAGTGTGGTCATGTGCATAAGGCCGTGTAGGTGAATGAAGGACCTGTGGATTGGGTTTTAGTAGAGATTCCATGGAGGAGTCGAAAGATTCGCTTCGGCTCAGAAGGAATTTGAACGATCCTTAAAGACCGGGAGGTCAGGCGCAGAGACCTGAGGTCACGAGGAAAGAGGTCATATGGGCCAGGACCTAGTTAGGAGAGATAATGCGTAGAGAGCACATTGGGATTAGAAGAATCCCAAGTCTTGAGGACGGTTTCATTTTAGCATCGGAAATTCCGAAACCCCGATGGGGACACAAGGCTATGGTCTTGTGAGTTAAGGGTCACATGGACCAAGAGTTTGGCCTAGAGGGCTAACGGGAAAAGGATCCCATCGGGAATTTGAAGTCCAAAAACCCCGAACCCTGAAACTGAGTCAGGGACAACCTGTGGGTCAATTTTCAAAGGGGGGATTAGAACGATCCTGTGAGTAGGAGAGTGCGTGCAGAGACCCTGCGGGGCATGCCTATGCGTAGTCTACGCCTGCATCATCTAAGAACTACTCCACAAAGGACACATTTGTCCCATCTCATCACCTTGAGGGAGCCCAATCATGCTGGTACAAAAGAAAGATGGAACCTGGCGACTCTGAATTGATTACCGATCTCTGAGTAAATTCACAGTTAGAAACTGATACGCAATTCCCTGAATCAAAGACCTCCTTGATCAACTCACAGGGGCCAAATACTTCAGTAAGATTGATCTGAAGTCTGGATACCACCAGGTTCCGATAGAATAGACAAATGTATGGAAGATTGCCTTCAAGTCAAAGGAAGGCCTTTTTGAATGGTTGGTAATGCCCTTTGGTTTGAAAAATGCTCCAGCCACTTTTATGAGGATGATGGGCGATATCCTGGGACCATTCACCAATATTTTTTTAGTGGTGTATCTAGATGACATTCTGATTTACATCAAGACTTGGGCCGAACACTTGCAACATATTCAATAGGTTTTGCACACCCTGCGGCAGCACAAGCTATATGCCAACCTAGAAAAATGCTCCTTCAACATGGATAGGGTCCATTACATGGGCTACATCATTTATTAGCATGGAATACATGTGGATCTAGCCAAGATCCAAGTCATATGTGACTGGCCAGCCCCAACCACACTCATTGAGCTTCAAAGCTTCTTGGGCCTTGCCAATTTCTACCATAACTTCATGTTGGGATTCTCCCATATTGCACGGGCCTTCAACCAAATAACCAGGGGTGGTGGTAAGGTGAAATTTGCATGGGGCCAGTCCCAACAACAAGCGTTCGATGATTTGAAGAAATGCTTGTGCTCAGCCCCAGTACTTTCACTACCAGACCTGGATCATCCCTTTGAGATCAAGACAAATTCTTTAGACTATGTTGTGGGCGTCATTCCACTCAGCACGACCACCTCGTGGCCTATCATAGTGAGACTCTATTAGATGTTTTCCATAAGTACCCTACTTATGACAAAGAAATGTACTCCATTGTGCAAGCCTGTTGTTGGCCCTCGACCAAGTTTTGAGAGATCCTTGGTCAAGTTTTACCATTTTGGACTTTGACAACCTGTCAAAGGTGGATCGCAAGATGAAGCAGATATCACGGGATCTCAGCCCCTTTTTGGGTCCTTTTTGGGATTTGGGAATATGTAACGTGTATGAGAATGTCGACCCATGGGTTTACCCATGCTTAGGTCTATTTTGTAATATATAAATAGATGTCTAGGCGATGTAAGAAAATAGGGAAGAGGCATCTATGTGATTTTGTGCTAAGTGCAAGTGTGGCTTGTCAATTCTTTGTGCATACTATGAGAGACTCGTAGAGCTAAGTGCAAGTGGTTGTAATAGATTGTGAAGGGATTTGTGTTGTAACACAAGGAAGGAGGATTTAGCGAGGTGCACATATCTCTTGTCTTATGCGGAGTAAGGATTTTGTGGCTCTGTGAATGTATCTGATTGAATAATCAAATAAATAATAAGATTTGGTGGAAGTAGCCCCAGGGTGGGGGTGAACCATGTATATGATGTGTTTCTTTACTTTATGTGATGTGCTGGTGTACTTATGTGTTATCTGTTAAGTGCTTGACATAGATAGATAGATAGACATGTTTATAATTTGTGCTTATGATGAATCTGGATGCTAGATTTGACCTCAGTGAACTTGCTTAGTGCTTGAATATGATAGATATGATCTAATTCCTTATTCCAAGTGCTTAGATACATTAGATCTGGGTGAATGCTGTGATGCTTTGTTTTATCTATGTAGTAGATATTGGTTAAATATTGATGAAGGTTTATTGGTGAGTGCTTTGTTAAATACTAGAATCACAGATCTGTGTCCCAACTAAGGTTGCATACAATTGAGTCCTACAACCACCCCTTCCTCTACCTCGGGTGAGACTTCATCTGCTTCACAGGTGTTTCCGAAAGGGCCAGTAGGTAGGGTTTTGTTGGTGTGATGTTGTGGCATTGAACCTTGGGTCTACCCCTATGCCAATACCTACCTCCAGTGGATACATTACATTCTTGGGAAGGAGATAGTCATCCACACTGATCATAAGCCCCTGCAGTTCATGCAGACACAAGGAAAATTGAAAAATGACCACCATCAAAAGTGGTCCACATACTTGCAGCAATTCCACCTTAACATCAAGTATAAAACAGGAAGAACCAACCACATTGTTGATTTCCTCAATAGACCACCAGTCGCGACACTCATCACAGTGCTATAATATTTTGGCCATGAGACCTCTATATGGCCCCAACTCTATGAGACAGACCCAGACTTTTCCATCACCTACCAAATGTTGGGTACAAACGCAGTTGTTGATAATTTACATCTTTAGGATGGGTTGTTGTGTTGTCTGGGCCATATTTATGTTCCATAAAGCAAGAGAGTGAAGATGATATGGGAAGCCCACTATGGTCAGGTGGCAGGAAACTTTGGCATTGAAAATATAGTGGCAATGTTATAGAAACATTTCTACTAGCCGAAACTTCTACAAGAGGTCAAAAATTAAATAAGGTCCTGCACTGTATACGCTATTCCCAAACTGACCACTAAGAAATAGGGCCTGTACACCCCTCTTCCTACTCCTTAAAGGCTATGGGAATCCATCTCAATGGACTACATGTTGGGCCTCCCATCCACCAAGCGGGGAAATGACTGTGTTTTTGTGGTTGTTGACAACTTTTCTAAGATGGCGATTTTGGTTGCCTGGAAAAAGAGAATCACATTAGAGGCCACTACCAAGTTATTCTTTGAACGAGTCTGGGTACATTTTGGATTCCAACAAACCATTTTCTTATATTGGGACAGTTGATTTCTCAGGAAATTCTGGTCAGGCCTTTGGTCACTGCTTGGCACCAAGCTCACCAAATCCATGACCTTCCACCCCCAGATAGATGGCCAAACGGAGGTCGTAAATCGAATGATTGCACATATCCTTCTCATGTATAATTCCAAGTACCCTCATGCATGGGATGAGATCCTTCCCCATGTCCAACATAGATACAACTGAGCCCTGCATAGTTCAATCGGCCACAACCCCTTTCAGGTGGGGTTGGGATTCCAACCATTGGGTCCCATAGATGTTGCACTTCCCCTTGCGGTCACCTCGACTGACTCATCTCCTGCTCCAATTGAAGCTGACAAAGAAACCCGGTTCATTGAGTGGATCCATCACATCCACCAACAGGTTCAGGATATCCTATAGAAGTCCAATGACCTGTACAAGTAGTGCCATGATCAACATCAGGTTCCACATAAGTTTTAGGTGGGAGAAAAAGTTTGGTTGCACTTGTAGAAAGAATTCCTTACAGGACCCCATCGAAATATTTCCCACTCTGTTATGGGTCGTACACCATAACCAAGTTCTTGGGGGATAATTCTTTTTATCTCAACATTCCTCCTTTCCTTGGCCTACACCCAGTGTTCAACGTGGATCTCCTTCGCCCTTATTTCCCACCATTATTGGACACCTGAGAAGTAGAAAAAAAATTGAAAACAATAGATCTCAACCCCAAATGCATACAAAAAGCATATAATGATCATATTGTGGACACACATATCAATGGAACTCGACATCAAAGGATCTAACTTTATCGAGTCATCAAAGCATGGCCAGCAAGTGGCTCACCCAGGGCCAAATTCAACAGGAATTTCCTCATCTGATGGGGTAACTCAACATAATGAATACCATTTCCTCCTAATGAGGGAGGATTGATCTAGGTGGATATTGGTGGCCACCAACCTTTTCCAACTAGCTCAAAATTGTTTTCTGGCAGTTTTGGTAATTTACTATTTTTAGCAGTTTTTAACTTTCGAGGCCATTTTGAGGGACTAAATGAAGGTTTTTTGGGATAGAGGTTCTCAATGATATTTTAAGGCTCTAATTGAGCCCCCTAAATGAATATCCTCGATGATACCTTTCAAACGAGCTATCGTGTGCCTAAAACGGAGATCGGATGCAAAAGTTACGACCTCGGGAAGTTGATGTACTAACTTACCCAAATGGGGCCCACATGAATTTTGGCACTTCATCTCCTAGGTTTAGGTTTTTGGATGTCTAGGGTTTTTGAAATTCCTATTTATTGTAAAAAATCCTTCATAGCTTCATTGTAATCATATTATTGCGAATGAGTGCAGCCATCACATCTCTTCTCAAAGATAAGCTGCCACCATTCCAACAAGCTTGTTTTCTGCTACATTTTACAGTTTCATCTTATTTCCTTATTGAATAGAAAACCAGTTTTACTATATCTCCGTTATTTTGTGTTAAGAACCTGTTAATAATCTGTAGTCATTTTTTTCTGCTCATAAAATCTAGATCAAGCCACCTATTCAATGTTGGGGTTGTAAGGGAGATCATATGTATAGAGATTGTCCTCACCGAGCTGAAAAAGTGAGGATTGTTCACAATGTAAAGAAATATGAAATAGTGGAGGACATGGCCCTAAGTGTACCAAGGATCTATGTAGCCCTGGACAACAAGAAAGCAGAGTATCAATAACATATGATTGAATTGGAAGGTATGATCAACAACCAAACCATTGCTATTTTAATTGATTTAGGAGATACTCATAGTTATATAGATCCTAATATGGTGGAAAGTTTTCATTTTCCAAGAAGCAATCATGGAAAATATTGGTTGGTGCAACTAGCTACCAGAGCCAAAAGAAAATTTAATGAGATGGTTAAGTCATGTCCTATGGACATGAATGGACTAAACACCAAGGAAGATTTGAACATGTTGCATTTAGGTTCCTATGACTGTCTAATTGGGATGGATTGGTTGGAACAACATCATGCTATCCTAGATTGTCATAAAAAGGTATTTACTTTCTTGGATGAGGAAGGGAACCTAAGAACAGTGGAGGGAATTCCTAGGGAAGTAACCATCAAAGAAATTTCAGCATTGCAGCTGGAAAAATGTTACAGAAAAGGGTGTCAAATATTTGCATCAGATATGGAAGAGACATATAAACATAAGGTGTCAAATATTGAAGATTATGCATTCCTAAAATAGTTTCAAGTGGTATTTAAGAAACACTGGGATTAACCCCTAAAAGAGACATTGATATCTCCATAAATTTGATGCCTGGAGCAGCTCCAGTATCTAAGACTCCCTACATGATGAGTACACTAGAATTGAAGGAGTTGCAAATGAAACTTGAAGAGCTCCTGGAGAAGGGGTATATATGCCCAAGTGTGTCACCTTGGGGTGCCCCAGTTTTATTTGTGAAGAAGAAGAATGGGACATTGAGACTTTGCATTGAATTTAGGAAGTGTAACAAGGTAACTGTGAAGAATAAGTATCATTTTCCAAGGATTGGTGACCTCTTTGATCAGCTGAAGGATGAAAAAATATACTCCAAGATTGATCTTGGGTCAGGTTATCATCAAGTAAGAATTAAAGAAGAAGAGATCGACAATACTACTTTCGAAACAAGGTATGGTCATTATGAGTTCACAGTGGTGTCATTTGGATTATCAAATGCACCATTTGTCTTCATGTGTTTAATGAATGGTATTACAAGTATTAAAGGAGCATCAGTTGTATGCCAAATTAAGCAACTTCTCATTTTGTCAAAAGAAAATTCATTATTTGGGGCATATCATTTCATGGGAATGGATAGAAGTGGATCCTGAGAAGATAGAAGCCATTAGAGGATCGTCAACACCAAATAATGTGACAAACATTAGATCAGTCATGGGCCTTTCAAACTACTATAGGATATTTATTGAAGGATTCTCAAAGATTGCACACCCAATCACTTCCTTGCAAAACAAGGGTGTGAAGTTTCAGTGGATATTGGATTATGAAAAGAGTTTCCAACACTTGAAGCAATTATTAACCATTTTTTCAATTTTAAGGATTACAGATCCAAATGAAAACTTTATTGTATGCACATATGCATCTAAAGAAGGACTTGGTGGAGTCCTCAGTCAAAATGGGGTTTTTGTATGTTATGAATCAAGGAAGTTGAAGGAGCATGAAAGGAACTATGCCACTCATGATTTGGAGTTGGAAGCCATAGTGCATGCCTTGAGGAAGTGGAGGCACTACCTCACAGGGAAAAGGTTTGAGTTGATCACAGACCATAATGGCCTGAAATATTTACTTGATCAACCAACTCTAAATGCCAGGAAAAGAAGGTGGTTAGAATTTCTTAGTGAATACGACTTTGATATAAAGAATATCAAACGGAAAGAGAACAAAGTGGCTAATGCACTCAACATAAGAGTGCATTAGTTGCATGCTATATCCATTAGCATGTACCAATCATATTTGAAAGATAGAATTTTGGATGCTGCAAAATCAGATTTGTAATACAAGGAATTGGTGGCAAAATTACAGAAAGGTATTTTGCAACAAAACATTGAAGACTATAAGCTAGAAAATGATGCAATTATCATATACAAGGGCATAATTTATGTACGAAATTCCCATGAATTGAAAAATATGATATTGAGAGAAATGCATAATGTACCTTATGCTGGGAACCCAGGTTATCATAAAACTATTGCATTTGTCAAGAGACAATATTATTGGCCAGGATTGAATAAAGAAGTTGATTTTATTGCCAAATGTTTGGAGTGTCAAAAGGTAAAGGCTGAGCATAGACACCCAGTTGGTTTGCTACAAACATTACCCATTCCTAATTTTAAATGGGAAGTTGTAACAATGGATTTCATCACGAATCTGCCCAGAACAAACAAGCAACATGATTCTATCATGGTAGTGGTGGATAAGCTTACTAAAGCTACCCATTTTATTCCAGCAAAGCTCACTCACAAGGAAGCCAACATTGGTGATGTTTATATGAGAGAAATTGATTGATTACATGGTATACCCAAGACAATTGTGTCTAACAAATATACACAATTTACATTGAATTTTTGGAAAGGATTATTTAAGGGATTTGGAATAAATTTGAATTTTAGTACAACTTATCATCCAGAATCAGATGGACAAACAAAGAGGGTGAATCAAGTGATTGAGGATATGTTGAGGGTGTATGTGATGGATAAACCATAAAAATGGGAATACTACCTACACTTAATAGAGTTTTCTTATAACAATGGGTACCAAGCATCTCTAAAGATGAGCCCATTTGAGGCATTTTATGGCAGAAGGTGCAACACACTAGTAAATGGGCCAGAATTACTCAGGGAAATGGAAGAGAAAATGTTGAAAATAAAAACAAATTTAAAGGTTGCCTAAGACAGGAAGAAAATTTATACCGATAAGGGAAGAAATCATAGGGAATTTAAATTGGGGGACTATGTAATCTTGAAAATAAAGGCCAACAGAAGTTCCCTGAAATTGGGAAATTGTTCAAAGTTGGAAGCTCGCTATTATGGGTCGTTTGAAATCCTAGAGAGGATTGAGCCTGTAGCATACATGATTGCCTTGCCTACATAAATGACTATTCATAATGTATATCATGTATCATTTCTTAATAAATATATACCCGATGCTAATCATCTTATTGATTGGAATGTGATTCAAGTGGAGTAAGTAGGCACTTTCCAAGTACACCCGGTACGCATTCTGGACCGGAAAATAGAACAACTCTGGAATCGATCCATATAGCTTGTAAAGGTCCAATGGACCTGGTACGGTCCTAAAGATGCAACTTGGGAGCATGAAGATGCTATGTGGGAAGAATACCTCATCTTTTTGAGGATTTTTGAAATTTTGGTTGTATATGTGTATATATTTCACTAAGGATAGTGCATAAATAAGGGTAGGGGAATGTAATACCCCTAGTTTGACCCTGACTATAAATGTAAATGAAAATGTACTTGATATGGTGATTTGTTTGATATCATTTTTCATGCACCTTCCATGGTATAGTGATCACATGTATTTCAAACTAAAATGATGAAGTGTGCACATTCCAGTATACCGTGCACAACAAACTTAAGTGCATGCGATTTTGAGGCGAGAGAGCCTTTTGAATATATGTTGTGTTTTATAGGCTAGTGAGCCAGTTATTACAATATAGGAGGCTTATGTGTTGAATTAGTCAGGAGAACCTAGATTCAAAAGGCCAGTGAGCCTATTTTTGTATATGTCTTATCATTAATATAATACATCGTTGCATGTAGACTGACCATGATAAAAGAGTATGGGGGACTAAGCTCC
>SNQJ01S0078155.1:36265-69116 GCA_010110895.2 Picea sitchensis
TCAGTTATTTCATACCTGTAACAGTTTTTCAAAGGGTGGGTAAGCCATCACGATGAGATGAATTACCACTTCAACCAGTTAGATATCTACAGGAATTTGAGAAGTAGGAAGTTGACTTCATTGGATCAATCAACCCCACAACTAAGAATTCAAAGGCTAGATACATTATTACCACAACTGACTACCTTACGCATTGGGCTGAGGCAACAACTGTTTAGGACTTCTCGACCGATAATATTGCTAGGTTCATTTTTGAGAATATTATAAATCGATTCAGATGTCCTAGGAGTCTAACCAGTGATCAGGGAGCTCATTTTATTAGTAGCACTATAGAAAATCTTACAATAGAGTTCCTGATCCAACATCACAAAAGCAACCCCTACCACCCACAAGCCAACAGAATAGTAGAAGAATTCAAGAAGATTCTAGAGAGAGTTAACAAATTACTCTTGCACAAATCGGGAAGATTGGGATCACAGAGTTCCAGTAGTACTATGGGATTATAGGACAACCACGAAGAAAATCCACAAGTACATGTCATTCCAGCTAGTTTATGGAAAGGAGGTTGCAGTGGCCACATAATTCATCACTCTGAGTCCGTACATTGCAGAGATCACCCATATGATGGAGGAAGAGTCAGTTGTGAAGAGGCTCATGGATTTACAATAACTCGAAGAGACCAGGTTTTTAGTAGACTTCCATCAATTGGTTGAAAAAGCAAGTCAAAAAGCTTGGCATGAAAGGCATATCTAAAATAAAGTATTTGTGCAAGGAGACAAGGTTCTAATCTATGACAGTTGGTACTAGAAGCATCCTGAGAAGTTGTGCATGCATTGTTTGGGACCATTTATAGCTGCATAGATTCAACCCTCAGGAGCAATCAGACTTGCGTAATTGGATGGTATGTTGTGGCCAATATGGGTGACTGGCGCTCGCCTGAAACCCTATATGTCTCAGAAATGAGCTAAAAGGATTGTCTCTCTAGTCTGAAAGAGCATGTATAATAGTTAAATTTGAGTTTTTTTGAAATTTTTTTAAATTCAGTTAATAAAGTTGACATGTGTAGTGTTGCACCGCAACATGTAGTTCATTTCCTTTTCTGTTTAAGTGATGGTTGATGCAAAACTTCTTACTTAGAAGCGTAGGATCAGAAGCGTAAAGAGTCCATTAATGACAGTCATTAATATGACAGGGACCCCTTTGTGTTCAAAGGGAGAACGGATCCGAATGCAATCTGATTCCATGTGCTACACGAACCCAATCTAGTCATAGCCTTTATTACCATTACAGTACCCCGTCTGAATTCAGTTAAGCCATGAAGTCATGATACACGAAGATTCCATCGGTATTCGCGTCAGGATTCCCACCTGTCAAACAAAAAGGTCTGAAACTAGCCATGTCCTTATCCAACTCGCACAAGTAAACACCAGAATCACCCAATAGGATTTACCCCATTAACCTGTCCCATTGGAAAAAACAGATCCAAGTTGTGTCCACATGGTCATGATGAACAACAATTATATCTAACTTTTCCTGCTAAGCCTAAGTATAAGTATTTGAGAACTCACCATAGAACACATTGTTTTCAAAGAAATTAGCAATTTTTTAATTCTATAGAGCGAGCAAGCCTGTGCAGTTGTGAAACCCGTAGTTGTGATCCCTAATCCTTAGCTTTCCGCGAGAGTTGTGATAACTAAGAATCCATAATGTTGAGAGCCATAGGAAGTCAAAGCACCATGTTGAAAGATGTAGTACCAGATGATCCCTACGACCCCCGAGTCGAGGTCATGGGTGATCTTAAGGGGAAGGTGGAGCAGGTCAATATCCTTGATATTGACTTAAAAAACCTAGTATCGTTCCCCCAGATGAACATAGATGTCTTTTGGAATATAGCTCCAGACGATTTGGGATGCATGCAATTCATGCCAAAACTGGAATTTATCAACCTATTCAACTCGACTATCATGAGCCTCAGAGAGCTGCCAGTATTCGATACCACTGGTGATATTGGGTAGTGCACCAAATTCCTAATCAACAGGGTGTATGATTGAAGTCTCTGGTTGGATAGGTAGTACCCAATCCATGCTAAAGACATACATCAACTTACTGGACTATCCCTTGAAGGCAAGGATGTATCAAAAGGAATCCAAGGTCATGGTAAGAACAACAAAAAGAAAGGAGATCCCAACCTCTATGATAGGTTCCACAGTAATAGGGGGGGGGCACAACCAAAATTGACCCCATATTACCAAAGACAGTAAGGATTGGTTGTTACATCATATCTAACAAGGTTATGAGGTCATATTACAAGGGAGAATGAATTCTAGATGCATTGTCAGTAGCATACTTTTGCGCCAATGGCGTTGTATTAAACTAGTGTACTTAACTGCTGGAGGAACTACTAGCGGATTGCGAGGAAGCCCAGGAGAAGGGAGGAACCTTCACATACGACTACATGTTGATGGTGTTCGCAATTTTCAAGTGGACGCCACCCGTTGGAAGACCGCTAGCTTTAGAAGACAAGGGACACCTGGAGAAGATGTTTGATCCATGACACTCCAGGACAGAATCGGAGAACACAACCTTCAACAAATCGATGTTCTCCAAGCAGTACAACGGATTGATCGACACAACACAAAGGTTGTGCATTACACAGGAGCTCCTCAACTGCAACATGAGGAACATTGCTTTCAACATGAACTGACATCATAGGTTTGTATGGCCAAGGCATGTTAACAGGGAAGACTTACACTGAAGGATGTTTCCATTCTACTTAGACAAGGAGGCCTTCGACAAAGAGGTAATGTCATGGCTGGGAGTTAAATGCAACCCGCGCAAGTCGGGGATGCACTATATTTTTCTTGTCGAGCTGCTAAAGAGAAAAGGAAAAGAAGCAGGGGTATGACTGAGCTCAGGCTCAAAGCCATAGAAGAAAGAAGATCTAACACAGTCAGACTCTAAGGAGGAGGAGGAGACACAACCATTAGAATGCAAGAAAAGAACGTTGTCGGTCTTCTCACCACTGTCAAATAAAGTCAYGTTGACAGGCAAGGATGTCAATGCGATTTTTAGTGTTGTGTTCATTAATGAATCAGTGTCGAAGAATTTCATAATTGAGGTCTCATGAAGTAAAGTTCTGAACCCCCAACCCCTTTCATTTGTCRTCCCCCACACTCTCTCAGTGGTTAGAGAAACCCCCATCATCCATATTCAGGAYGACCATGAGCTTGACACCCTTCCATCCACCATCATCATTGAGCACCCTCCATCACCACCATAACCCTAGTCTCCACCCCCAGAAACCACCATTCCACTCCAAACCATAGATCCAAAGCCAATGCAGCTCGATCCCCCAGAGAAAGTAGAGAGAGAACTCCCAGAAATAACCCAGGAGTTTCTTGAGCCGAGACCAGAAGTTCCTGGTCCAAACCCCGAAGTACCAAAACAGAGCCTGCAGCTGAATGGTTCGAATCCAGACATCCATGACTAACAAATTGTGCCTTTTGTGTCGAAAAAGAACACCCAAACGGTGTAGGAGCCGCATGCTCAAAGTACCCATCACATCCCCTCAATGACCAAGTTTGAGGGTGGCCAGGAAAGTGTAACGCAGGAAGCATACACAAGAAAGAGGCAGGAGATACCAGAGGTTCAGAAGGAACCAGAGTGAACATTGTGAAAACCCTCCTCTTGGGAAGCTACTGAAAAATATGAAATTAGAATTACAACACAAGAGGTCTCTTTTTCGTCACAAATAAGGTAAGGGGGAATGAAGTGATGGGAGGATACATAGGTTTCTTTTGAAAAACAATTTTCTATCTTATCTATATCCCCTATTGTAATTAAATATCTAGACATATGAATTCCATCCAAACCATTAACATTTTCAACATTTTCATTTAAATATAAATAATCATGCAAAGGAACATTAGAACATGATTTATATTCTTTATCCACTGACTCATATGTTTCACTAGAAAGAGAAACTAAAAATTAAATAAAATCATTGTTAGAGGGCCTATCTTCCAAAGGAAATCTATAACAAATATGGCTAAATATGGTAACAAATTATTTAAGAGATTCATCCTCACTCTTCTTCAATTCTAATATCTCTGCATAAAAATTATCATAACAATAACTCTCAAAAACATGCAAAAATTCACGCATAAATTGTTCCCATGTGTGAATATAGGAATCCGACAAGGTCTCACGCCAACTCTTGACCCGACCTGCAAAGGTGAGGGTGAATAACCTGCAAATGATATTTCTACCAGTAATATTGTGAGAACCACAAAATTTCCATAAATTAAAAGCATGTTTAGATGCAAAGATTTCACCCTCGCCGTCAAATCTAAGTTTTGAAAAGAAATGTAAAGTGATTATAGGAGGCTTGGGAGGTACAGTACTAGAAAAAAACCTCCATAAAGGGATATGGGATGGAGCCATTAGTAAATTAAAAAAAAAATTAACAAGAATGATTCCATAGGCTCATCTTGTCATCTGATCCTTCTTCTAGCACCATTTCTTTTGATGGGACATAATGACCCATTCAATCAGATGAGGGAAAACACCTGATGGAAAATCCCAATAAGACCCACTCTCATTTGGGGTAGTGTTTCTCACACATTTATGGGCCTCACTACCATTCATAATTAAAATAATAAAAGGGGAAATACAACGAACTGTCCCCTAAATATTTCTAACTAATTCTAAGTCTAAACTAACTAAAAGATAACTAACTCTAACCTATCCTAGGAGAAAAATTAGAAGAATGAGTACAGTGAGAGATAATGTCATTAGAATCAGAAAAAAACCATGTATGCTAATGATATTTGATAACAATAATGCCACAAATACACAGAAAATTAGTTGTACAATGCATCTATAACATCATTTTGTACGCACAAGGAAACTAGTGATAGAATAAGTAGACATAATAAATTGCATAAAATAGTTTGTACAACACAATCCTATCTACTCAAATAGAAGAAAAATGCACAAAGAATAGACTTATGTACATCAACCAAAGCCAACAATTTCTAAAATTCCTCATGTTCTTTATTCCTCAGAAGTAGTAATACCATCTTTTGTTACAAAAGGAAAAAGTCTCCTCTCCATGCCATGAGTTATCTTTTATAAGACAAGAGAGAGACTATTCAATTCTCATGTATGTTCATTTCATTTTCCTTCCATTTCTCTTCTCTCATTTTGAAAACAGAAAAATGTAAGTGTTACAAAGAGAAACTGACTAGACTCATACATACATACAAGGAAAAACAAACAAGCTTGCTAGGATTTTGAAGAAGAAAAATATTGGGGCAACTTTCAAACCCATAAACACTATTAGGAATTCCCTCAGGTCATTCAAAGACCCTGTTGATCCCATTGAACAAAAAGGTGTCTATATGATCCCTTTCTCATGTGGTAAACAATACATAGGGGAAACAGGTCGATCCTTTAGAATCAAAATTCAAGAACACACCACTGATATCAAGCACAATCGCACTTATCCCTCGACATTGGCAGAACATTCAGATAAAATAAAACATCATATTTGTATTGAAGAGGCCAAAATTCTTGCCAAAGTAGATCACTATCACAATAGAAAATTTAGGGAAGCCATCGAAATAAAAAAGAAACCAAACAATCTAAATAGAGATGATGGATGGAAGATCAGTCAAAATTGGATCCCAACACTAACCACAATGACATTTTCTAGAAACTAATTAGTATTATTTGATTAATAATTGATTAGTAATTTTTTATGTCTTATTTTTTTAATAAGTCGGCTCTTTACTAAAAAAACTTTCCATATTTATACACCTGATGATTTTCATATTTCCTTCATATATTAAAAACTCTTCCTGATGATGGACCACATTTGTTTGGTCTGAAACGTTGAATAAAAAAATAAATAAATGATGCGATGATTCGAAAAGAACCACCTTATCATAGACTCATGAGTCATTATTTTTGTCCTTGGACAATTTACAATGATATCTATTTAAAAACACTCATTCCCTCTGTCCATTTACGTTATCTTTTATTTTTTTAGAAGTTTCTAGGAGTTTCTGGATTCCACCTATAGAAAGTGATCATTGTGGCTTATTCTACTTTGTATTATCTTTTTGTTGAGTTATTTTTTTCTCAATTTCATTCCTTGTAGCTCAAGATATTACGATTTGAAGTCAACATACCCAGTTTTTCATCCGAATTCGGTTTTCATCTATGTTTTGTATTTTTGGGCCATTTCTACTTTCAATCTACTATCAATTGCTATCCCAACCTATTCTTCACTCTTTCATATTTCCATTGAGCCCTCCTATGTCTGATTTCATTTCTCATAGCTCCAGATATGGCTTTCTGAACTTGGTATGGCCAAATTCCCCCCCAAATCTATGGGTGTCTTTTTTCTTCATTTTCTGTTATTTTTTATCAACCTTATGGCCTAGATACCTACATCAATGCATTCATATATCGGATACCTTTCCAAATAGGTATCACAGGCCTTATTCCAACACCTGTAGAAAAATATATGGTTGTTTAAAATTTCTCACTCAACAACCATTGACCAGGTTCATGGGTTAATCTAGACCATTAATTCTCAAACCTACAAAAGAGAAAACCCACCATATCAACTATTCTGGTCAGTTGTACTTCGAACCTTGAAAATAAAAGAGTATGTGTGTTCATAAATTCACATCAGGTTATTTCTAACTCGTATCCCATTCCTAACCCGATTCATCAAATCCAAGAGTGAGATCTAATCATTCAATAGATCTAGAACCAATTCCCAGAGTCCATCAAAAGAGACATTTCGTGACCTGTTTGAATGTGCCAATTAAAAGGTATCGAAGAAAAAAATCGAAGAATATTCCTTCTTCGATTTGTGTGCAAAAGGGTAAATCCAATTTTTTTTTATGATGTGTGATCGTAGCTAATTATTCGGTGTCCAGAAAATTTGTGAAGTTTCAAGGTATCGACAAGGGGTATAGAAGAATATTCACAACTTGTTCCAATGCTCCAATGCAATGGTACTGAAGAAAAAAATTGAAGAATATTCCTTCTTCTATTTTCATGTTGAAAGTTAAAGCCCTAAAAAAGTGACGATGATGTGCATTCAAAGATGATTATTCGGCATCCCGGAATTTGTGAAGTTTCATGGTATCAACAAGGGGTATCGAAGAATATTCCCCCATAGATTCATTTTTCATATGAAATATCTAGATCATCCTTTCATTGATGATCAACGATCATGATTAAAAGTAATTCATATTTTTAAGGAGACCATTCAGAGTTTTAACTCAAACCATCCAAAATTGTAGCCCGAATATTGTTGCACGAGAAAGATCCGACCGTCATTTTAGGGAAAAAACTCAATAGTTAGGGAGAGTTTCGCTTTGATAACTTGATCGAGGTTTAAGCTTGAAAATTTTTGGAAAGAAATAAGTTGTGGTTCTAGTGTTTGACTATGTTAAGGGGAAAGTGATTTGGCATCCAATTGAACCTATCAATTTTCCACTAAATATTTGGAAAACCATGCTGCGGTGTGAAAGAATGGGCAAAAATATTCGATCCAAGACCGTGAAGGAAATTTTCCAGCAAATATTCATTAATAGAATCTGTTATATGGGTAATGTAGTTGTGAATATATAAGATAATAACTCTTCCAATGAAGAGTGTGAAAGCCATGGACGATGAAGCTCCAATGTCTTTGTCGGAGTATGTGATTGAAAGGTTGGGAAGAAGAGTCAGGGATTTTTTTGATGATGATCAGGGAAGGTGGTGTATTCCACATCAAAACCACACATCGACACCAAGTCAGATGTGTAATACCCTTGTTTCCCCAAATTTGTAAATATAACTATAACTGGACAAGAGACTATGGCGAACTAGATATGTGTGAATGTTTGATTTGATGAACCTTTGTATAAAAGGGTTAATGTACGTATTTTATGTTATTAATATAAAATGGATAAGTGTTGCATAATTGCTAAAAGGGGGGATTTTTCCAAGATAGAACATGGATGCTATGAGAGAGATGGTGAGGGAAACCAAGAATGGTTGAGATGACCCTCACCAAACCAATACCTTACTAGATGTAATTTCTCAACAGTCCTCTGACCCCAAAATGAATTACCAGTCAGGATGGTAGTTGGAAGGACCTCCTTAAGAGTTAATGAGGATATGGGGCAGGGTACCCATCTATAAGGCTTCCATACCTGACTACGAGTTTTGGATTCATACCCATGCAACCTTGTTGAAGAAGGAAAGAATGGAAGTAACTCGGGGGATGGAGGCAGATCCTCAAGGAAATAGAGTGGATAAAATGATATCCAGAAGAGAAGAGAGTGATTTTCAACTCTAGACTTGAGAGAAAAATTGAGAAGGAAGCTCGTGTTGGCCATAATAAGCCATGGGTAGGGTTTTCACTACAAGGCTGACGAGTGACTGTGGAAGTACTCACGCAAACCTCCTTTCTTGGTATAGAGAAAAATGATGGTCAAGATATTGTGGGAGTAGGAGAGTAACCTTCATCCCTCATTTTCATTGAGAAAGGACAAAGAGTCTCTCTCAGAGAATCATGGTCTATATAGGAGGTGGTTAGCGGTAAATCCGTCAGGAGTGGTTGTGCCTATGGTTGGGTGGAAATATACACCCCTTTCAGCATTAGCTTCATGGTTTCCAGTTTCTGATAAGTATTTTCATACTCCATGTATTGAAATGGAAATGATGATTGAATCATATATATATGTCTATGACTAAGTTTTTTATTGAATTATTAAGGTAGAAATGTGTGTTGTTTCTCTGTGAATCCATGATTTTGAATGGTCTTCTATTTACCTCAGCCTAACTGCTAGGGAGTTATGGGATGTGAGTCTGCAGGAGAGTTAGGGTAGGATTAGCTGAAATGTTTAAGTCTTTCCAATATCTAGAGTCTAACTTAGCGGGAATGCCAAGTTCAAACTTTGTGGAAGAAGGGCACTTCCTTTAGACCTTTCACCTATGTGATCGAGGGATCATACCCACGGCCTTAACTTTCACCTATGTGATCGAGGGATCATACCCACGGCCTTAACAAATTCACAACCAATAATTAAGCACATAGCCTCTGAGAATTTTCGTGAGAACCCATATATGACCAAGGTAAGGGAACCCCATGCTATTCTGAAATGAGTTAAGATCCTATTGGTTTCGTAGATTCGAGCTCTAAGCTCCGTGAGGTTAAACTTCAAATCTCCCAAACTCTCGAATGTCAAATTTACAAAGGGTATTTGTGAACTATTGATCCCTTGGATCCCCTAGATTCCTTCTCAACTGCCTATCTAAGGGACTCCATTGAGAACCCTCTTAACTTGCCAACCAATCAGAAATGTTGTGGAGCTACATGTCCCCTCTTGTCCCTTGTCAAATGTCATCCATTGAACATGATTCATTGGATGAGAGTCTATGTGGCAGGAGATCCTATAGTCTAAGACTTCGCACTTTGGAGGAACTTGGCTGAAAGTCTTCAAAGTGTGAAGACTCCCAAAGTCTCGAATTACAGAGTAAATATTAGTCGTTGATAGGTAGTGGATGTGTGGTGCTAGATCCTATAGTCCGGAGACTTGGGTACTCTTGGGGATTCAAGATGTGGTGAGTTGATAAGATCCAAAGCCTAGAGCGCCAGAAGCAATGAGAGCCATAATGTTGTGGGGTATTCTACCCACGGACTAGCAAGCTAGGGTTTTAAGCTTACATGCAGATCATGACCTTCATGTTACTTTTAACCTCCTGCCCAAACCTATAACCCTTTTTTCTCAGGAAAACAATGGAAAAATCAACTAACCTTCTTATCGATGGTTGAAGTAGATCCGCTGAGATTTTATCTCCTTGTTGTTGCTTCCCCTTCCACAAAGCTTCCAGCAATTAAGATAAAACTAATGAATGCTACTAATATACTAGAGGGTTAGAGATTAAACACAAAATCAAATAACATAGATAAACTCATGTATTTGGGACGGAAAAAACATCTTTTTATTAATATCAATATGGAACCGTTAACTTTACAATGATTTTCTCGAGACCCACACCGCTCGATCCTCGACTCATTCTCCTCTTCTTTGTCCTCCAACCGCTGCTTCTCGAGTTTCTCCCAAAGTTGGAGGATAAAGGGTTGGGACAAACCGGACTTGGCAAATTGGGTGGAAGTTTCTTTCTATGATCTTCCTCCTTTGAATAGTACCCTAAATCTCTTCTTTGTAGGTTGAAGCTAGGTTGAAACTCCTCGGCCATGCATGGTCGTTCTAGTTAATCCACAAAAGCTTCCTTGTCCCGCAGAAACTTTCCGATTTTTTGCTTCCGGTTAATTCATGAAGTCGTAGTGGCTTGTTACGGATGCCCCACGGCTGTGGTAATACCGCTAGCTGGATGCCCCACGGCTCGTAGTGGGCTCGCTACGCTAACCCGCTATCGTAGTGGGCCTGCTAGTGTTTGCTTTTTTAAAAATGGAGTTTTAGAAGAGTTGTTCAATAGTTTTTGGCAAAGAAGGGATATGAGTTACTCCAATGCTGTGTAAGCATGTGTGGTGCAATTTAGGTTATAACATGTATGCCCCCCAATGTGTGAGGGCAAAAGAGCACCGATGGTCAAATACATTACCAATCTTTACCAACTGCATCGATATGTCAATGAGTGAGCCCAAGAATCAGGAATCAACAAGAGGTGTTGTTCCAAAATGCTCAATCGAGGTGGGCATACCCATGCACAGGATAAAATAAAATCATGGATACCAACAAAACATACATTGTAGATCCATGTCATATAACTATATAATGTATAGCCACTAATGTACATACCGCCGGATCTACATCTCAAAATCAAAAGATATACATGCAAAGTATCCATCTTCAGAGAAGCTGATAAGGTCTGATGGATGAAGATGACCTCAGAGTTCGAAATGACAACTTCAAAATCTTCAAAACCTCGGTAGGAGTGTAAGATGAGTGTAACGACCAGACTACCCGGTCTCGACGACCACGGGCATGGAAAAAAATTGATAATCTTGATGATCGATCATAATTTTCCAGTGCGATTTTGAACAAGGACTTGATTGGATGTTCAGGATGGCTGGGTATGCGACAAGAGACATATTGCAGAGGGACCGACTTGGGCTTAGTGACAAACTTCCCCTTGGACAATAGAATTGGGCAGATAAGACTCAGCAAAGATATCGTTAACTTATGGGTCGGGCGAGGCAACGCAAACTTTCCATATGTTTGGAAGAGTAAACAAAAGGTGGAGGACACAACTCAATATAACGAGAAGGAAGCTTCCTTGTTAACGTACTACATCCCATAGTTCGATGAATCAAACAGACAAATGTTCTTTATACAAGGGCTAATTACAATGCTGCTACAATAAGAAAGAAGTACTTTTCCCATCCTCTTTGGGGTATATTTGATGGTTCTTTTGTTGATTTGGAAAAAGAATAAAGGAAAATTATGTTACAAGGGAGGAACGAAGATCGCAAACATACTAGCTCGCTTAAGGGCAAGACCGATGTTCTAGGAAATAATACTCAAAAATCCTCGCAAGGGTTAAAGGTGTTAAGACGTAAAGGAAAACTATTACTAGGCTGAAAGGTAAAAGGATGCAGATGCGGTTGATGGAACACACAATGGTAACGTCCCTTGTATGTAAGTTTAACGAGCCCAAAGAAGGGAATCTCTCGGTGATTTTTCATGTTTTAGAGAGTCTGAAAGCATAAAAGAAAACTCCATAGGGGTACATTTTCATTAATAGTCCGGTTCAAAATGGGGTAAACTAGCACCGACCAGGCGTCTATTTAAAACCATTTTAAAAAGTGTGAAAAGGACAAGATCATCTACCTATTTTTTCACTTTAAGGAGTCTAAAAAAATCTAAACTATGGAACCCGCTAGGGAATGTTCTTCCGACCATTTTAACGAAAGTGGTTATCAAGGTCACCGACAATTCTTTCAATTTTAGAGTCCGAAAAGAGCTTAATCCATGGACCGGGTTTCTTTTCAGAATCCTTAGTCCCTCAAAGTCCTAAAAGAATAAAATCATACCGAAAATGATACCTCTTCTTATAAAGAATTGGAATTTGATAGAGCATTCCTTTGTTCGTATAGTTGACCGTCCGGACCGGAAAAAGGGGTAACCAACAATCGACGACGTGACTTCAAATTTCATTTAACGAGCGTGATGGTCACAATATCGCTGGGCAATCTTTCATGTTTAGAGGGTCCCAGCGTGGCTTTAAAAGGGAGACCGCTTTAAGGAACATTCTTTCCTGACCAATTTAACGAAAGTGTGAAACAAGGTCACCGACAATCTCTTTCATATTTAAGGAGACCGGAAAAGGGCTTTAAAGAAGACTCCATAATGGTTACTTTTCTCGCCATCTCGACAAGATCGAAAAGCATAAATAATACAGCCTCCGGCCGGATAAGCTTTTGTCCAAAGCCAGCTTGAAAACAACAAAGGTAGCTCATGATCGACACTTCAGAGTCGCATGTCGTATCGTAAGACCGAAAAATGTCGGAATTCTTCTTTGAAAAGATCCGTAAATATGAATCTTCGAGTAAATCCACTGGATGGAAGCGACATTTTCCACTTACGCCGGTTATGGAGATATTGATAGTGGTATTGTGGCAGCGAGAATGCATATTGCCTTCGTGCATACATCCCGTAGCTAAGAGGTTAATAGGACACGTTTGATCTCCCGTCATGGTCATGTTGAATTCTCCTGCTTTGATTTGGTGTAACTCTAGGAGGAAATATGATCCGTGATGAAGATCATCCTGTATTATTCAGGACCAGTCATTGTTTCGATTATAGATTTGCTCCGAAGGTGACTAAGTCTAACGAATCGGTGTTGATAGGAGAATCCGGTGCCCGTGATAGGTTCAAGGAGTGGATCCAACTCGGATGCCGGAATCGGATCAGGAGTAGTCAAGTTTTCCAACCAAAGAGTAACGCTTACTTCAATGGCTCACAAGGGTTTAGACATGCCCACATGCTGCCCGTCGCATCCATCGCGGTTCCGGGAGGGGGAGGGAAGAATCCACGGATCATCAAAGTAAGTCGGGCGGAACGACAAAACATGGAAAATCTCACTTTGTGGTGAGTCGATATAAACTTGTCATCGCCATGAGGAGGTGGGTATCAAAAGTACCCATCAAAGATGGGCACAAACCAACTCCATGTTGGATCTAATGACACGGGCTTGAGGATTATCTACCAAAAGGAACCGCGGATGCCCCCTGCTGGTCAAGTCGAGAGAAGGACAACTAATCAATAGTCACTATCCAGCCTACATGTGGAAACAATAAGACCTAGAATATTGTGTAGCTTAATTAATCTCTCTTGCATTGCATAGGTCCAACTCCGACCTTAGCACAGATTGTAGTCGATGGGGGCATAAACTACCTCTACTGACGCTATCACGCCTTCCTCCTACTAACCGCACGTGGAAAGAAGGAATGATGCCATGCTATCGGAAAGAACGGACCATCGAATGCGTTGAGGAGAGTAGGTGACCTGAGACACCTCAAGCTGACCAATGTCTTCCAAAGAAGCTAACCATTACAACGCAAGTCGAAGCACTCGCTCACCACCGCAAGCGGAAGATACTGTGTAAAAAATTTTGTGGGTGAGCCACCATCTGAAATGCGACGGTAATGCAAACGGGTTTCAATTACCGTATCTAACATGATCGTCCTCCAGTAGGAGCCTTAAGGAAGTCACCATGATTCTCCGGAGCGGTGGGCAACTTCGAGGACTCCTACATATCAAGGGGTTTGTGACAAATCTTCCACCACGAGTAGTTCAGCCGCACCTGCATTTGATCATGAGAAGTCAGCTTAAATCCACCTTTGGGGACGCGGTAGTCATTGCTTCACCCTACCGCCTTCTCGAATCAGAGGAAGAGATGGATCTCGGGCTTTGCCTTAATGTGAGGCACCTCTATTTACTATAGTCGCGCGCTCTAGTCATTATGAAAGCACTAAATTTTCACCATATATAATCCTCCAAGGACTTGATTTCTTGTTTGGGGAGGGCGCTTTCATGGTTGCCCCCTCGGCCACTTCAAGTGCAGGCTTGAGTTAAATTTTGCCCATGTTTAAAAGGGTTAGTCAACACGGCTTGTTGTTGCCGCGTGACAAACTTCTGGGTCTCCGCAAGTCGAGGGCATAAAAGAGTCGGGTGGTCTTCCACACAAAAATTGCACAGGTACCTCGCCTTCCATTTTTCAATATTGCCCTCGCCAGCATTATCATTTGGTTTTTTATCCCCCACTCTTCTTGCGCTATTTTTCTTCCTTGAATAGTACCCCTACCCCTTCTTCGATAGGCTAGAAGGAGCTAGGTTTTAGACGAACTCTCGGCCATGCATGGTCGGAGTTCTCTAGTTAACCTGACAAAAGCTCTTCGTCCTCGGCTGAAACTCTTCCTCGATTTTTGCTCGGCGAACGCGGGCTGTATTGGGCCTGCTAGCGGATGCCCCACGGGTTGTAATGGGCCCTCAAGCATGGGATGCCCCGGGCAGTCGTAGTGGCCCTCGCTTAGCCGCTTTTAAAATGGAGTTTTTAGAAGAGTTGTTCAAGTAGTTTTGGCAAAGAAGGATGGCGCTGGCCTAATGCCAGGGCATGTTTGGTGAATTTTAGGGTTATAACAATATTGATCTACATGGACATACCTCAACCATGAGATCTGAAGGACGTTAGAAGGTTATTTTTCAGGAGTTGACATTAATGACCTGACAACATCTAGGTGACATTCCGTAACTAAGGTTCCATGTGTTACTAGGATATGGACATTTTTCATATCCCTATGTCTCATTAGAATGTGACACATGTCACTCTAATGAGGGCACGTACTGCCCTTGCTATATGTGTCAACCTCCTAGTAATGCTCCCACCTAACCAAAGTAGTTGGTGAAGTGACCGGAGCTCCAGGAGTTCGGGACTTCGAAAATACATAGGATTTCGAGTGTAGGATTGTAGAGAGATCTAAATGCCTGAAGGTCGGAGCCACATGGAAAGATTATGGGAATTCGGGATTTTAGGACTCCAGGAGGTCTTGTGCTTAGACAAAAAGGGGCACTTAGCATCAAAGCACCGAAATTTGAATTATCCTTAGGCGTATTCCTTAACGAGGAGGAAGATCCACCATCGAATTTAATGGTGGATGGATCTCCACCATAGATAGAGGAGCGTTGGGAGCCCCGAGACTTTAGGACATTTTGGATGATATGTATGAGATGGACCCACATGGCCCTTAAATAATAATGCTCGAAGATATTCGGGAAGAAATAACTTGCAAACTATAACTCATATTTCATTATGATGGTGACTGTTAGTGTAATACACCTAGTCTAAACCCCAACTGTAAATGTAAATGAAAATGTACATAAGTTGGTGAGTTGTTTGATATCATTTTGCATGCACCTTCCATGGTATAGTGCACACATGTACTATGCACTAAAATGATGAATTGTTCACATTCCAGGATACTGTGTGCAACAAAATTAAGTGCACGTGATTTTGAGGCCAGAGAGTCTTTTGTGTATATGTTGTCTTTTATAGGCTAGTGAGCGAGTTATAATAATCTAGGAGGCTTATGTGTTGAATTAGGCTAGAGATCCTAGATGCTAAAGTCTAGTGAGCCTATTTTTGTATATGTCTTATCATTAATATAATACATCATTGCATGTAGACCGACCATGATAAAAGAGTATGGGGGACTAAACTCCACTAGTTATGCAAAGGGNGGGGGAATAAAAGTTAAGGATAAGAGGCTAAGCTAGGGATCTTAAGCCAAAAAGGAATATTATATTAATATTCCTTAACGTATAAAGTATGGATAATTATTTTATCATAATTTCTAAGGATGGGGAAAAGTGGGCCAAAGTAGCTCTCAACATGACAAGGGTTAATTTGGGAACATGCATACAGATAGTTTGGACTTTGTTAATTTTCCCATTCATTTCCATCATCATGGACTCACTCATTCATCTATCCTCCATACCTTATTATACTTGTATCCATACTTGTACCTGTATCTGTACCTATACATGTACCTTTACATGTACCTGTACCTAGTTAGATTAGGAGCTGGACTGAAGAGGCGGGTTGTCAGGCCGATGAGAAATTCTCTCTAGGTGAGAGAATTGCTGGAAATTGATTTCTCGAAGGTGCCAAACTACAACTACATGGCTCTCATACTTCCTGTTCGGACTATTATTGAAGCCTGGAAAGGAGGTGGGGAAGCCAAAGGACTGTTGAGCAGAGAAGGGGCACACTTCCTGGGGTGGGACAAGCATGTGGGGAATGAGGGACTGTAGGCTCTTAGTTTGAGTTGGCACCTGTGACAAAGTTTTTCCTGTTGTCTGAGATACATCATCCTGGTTAGGAATCACTTTACCTCGGTGGAGTTTAGTCCTAGCTTGGGGGTGACCCACTACTGAGAGTGATGAGTTGGGAGTTTTTTGGAAGGTCTGCATGCAGTTGGTGATATTTTTACCAAGATAAGTGTCAATTGTGTGTTAAATTACATGCTGCATTATTATTTATGCGTTTATTTTTATGGGTTTTCTTGTGTGTGTTGTATGTGTATTTTTATTATTATTCTGTATGAATCTGTGTATTTATAGAATGTATTTGTCTATTTTAAGTTTTCTAAATAAATTTCTGCAAGAGTTTCTGTGTGTATATGTTTTATTTGTATACAGTTCAAAATTTTTATGTGGCATAGCCCAGTTGGATGCTGGGGATGTTACAATATGGTATCAGAGCTCCAGTTTTCAACATCGAGCCTGGATGGATCGAGCAAGTTGAATTGAAGTGAAATTTCACAGAGAATTTATTTTGAAGTGTCCAAATTTCAAGTTACAGAGTGTCCATGGTAAAAATTGGAAGCAATTATGTGGAATTGGGAAAAAGCCACAATTTGTGTTGTTAAATTCATGGGAAAATTGAGAAATTTGGCCAAGTTATTAGATATTCTTAATTTAATATCCGTTCTAGCAAATTCAGACTTGGAATTGGTTGAATTTGAAGTTATAGGGAAGCCATGGAATATGGAGCAATATTAGTTGATTAAAATTCTCAATTTGTGAATTGAGTTTGGGAAAAAACATTCATTCTAGGAATGTCAACAAGTAGCTATTTATTGTTGTAGAGGTTGAATTGGTGTTATTAGGGCGAAATTGAACAAATTTCCTAGTTATAGAATGTTTATGGTGAAAATTGGTAAAACGTTAGGTAAAATCCCCAATTTCTACAGCGAAATTCACGAGCAATTGATGTACATAAAAATGAATGTGCACAGGTCTGCACACTAAAAATGCATGATGCGCAGTGAAAACATTATGATGTGTGGAAAATAAGGGTATGTGGTTGTGCACGATAAAATTTGGTGTTGCATGGTGCAGAGTGGTAATGCGTGGAAAATATTGGCATGCGAGTGTGCACACTTAAATTTGGCGTTGCGCGATGCAGAGTGGCAATGTACATAAAATATTGGCTCTCGAGTGTGCAAAATTAAATTTTGCGTTGCATGGTATAGAGTGGTAATGCGTAGAACATATTGGTGCATAGGTGTGCACACTTAAAATTGGTGTTGAACGGTGCATATTGGTAATGCACGAAAAATATTGGTGCGCGGGTGTGCGCACTTAAATTTGGCGTTGCACGGTGCAGAGTGGTAATGCATGAAAAATAATGGTGCATTGATGTGCACACTAAATTTAGCACTGCACGATGCATATTGGGTCTGTTCACACATAATATTGGTGAACGTGGTGTGCGCAATATTGGAAGAGCGCAGAGGAATTTTGTTGGTGCACACGCAATGTAGGTATATTCATGTCACGCAATAGTTTAATTAATGGTACACACAGAGTACTGGTGCGTGGTGGAAATGTACTAAAATTGGGCATGGTGTAGTGCATAGAGTGCAATGCACATGGAATATTAGCATGTGACACAAGAATTATATGCAACAGGTATTAGTGCATGAACCAAAGTTGTGCGCGATAGATATTGGTGCACGACAAAAAAGTAGTGCGCACTAGTTATTGGTGCAATAGAGAAGTGATCCACATTGGTTATGAGTGCATGAAGCATGCGCTAGCTTATGGTGTTGCTGCATAGGATAAATATGGGTGTAAATTTTCAAATTTTTTCATGCAAAGTCATTTGGATGGTCTACAACAATAGAAAACCAGTGAATTTTCTGTGACATTTTATATTGTTTGAAGGTCATCTTTTTGCAACGCATATTTGAGGTCCTAAACAACGTTTTTAGCTATTGAAAAACCCTGAGAACAAATGATACAAGGGTTCACTATCTCTTCACAACTCAAATGAAAGATCTTGCAGAGAGATTTCTAATGGTGTAAACCATTCATCAAATGAAGATTTTATGAGGATGTCACATGACAAATAGTGGAGGGTAAATTTTAAGACCCAACTAACTTCAAAATGCCATAACTTTCTGCTCAAGAATCATAATTGAGCATGGAAGCAGGAGTTGGAAAGGTCTTGGACAACATAATATAATTATTCACCCAGAAAATTGATCTGGGCAATCAATTTCTCATAAAATTAGAAGAAATAAGTTTGATATATTATTGAACCATAATGGTTCATATTTTTCATGAAATTGATGAGTCGGTTAACTTGATAAAGTTTTGTTGGCTGCACATTTTGCAGAGTTAACAAAAAATAGATCAGACCAAGATCAACATAGAGTGCAGAGGGATGGAAGATACACAGGGGGCTTACATTCAGAAAGATGAGATCAGAGGGATGGATGTCCATATGGGTATTGAAGGAACAAACTCAGATGGACATAGAGAAGGAAAGGAAGAAAACATGACTATGGTAGAGACCATTACAAATTTAAAAAAGGATGTCCAAACCATAAATATGATATTGAAAGGCTTATGAAAGCCAAGGACCAGGAGGAGGAATTCAACATGAAGTTAATGCAGATCTTGAAAAAAATAGAAAATAAATTGGATAAGGAGAGTGGCTCAAGAAAATAAGGAAATCACGGGTCTCCTGATGAGAAAAGAGAACAAGAAGTGCTAGAAAACATCACCATCACTCCCCGAGGCATTCCAATAGGAGAGTACACAGTGGCTCATTTTCATCCCCTGTCAGGAATAATAAGAGGTATGGGGTGGATGAGCTATGAGTAGAAATGAACAAAATAAAACTTCCTACATTTGATGGTGAGCACAAGAAGGCTGAATATGAAAAGAAATGGTTGTTGGGAATGAGAAAGTATTTTCAATTGCATAATTATTCTTCTCATGCAGAAGGAATAATTTACATCTATCAACTCAAGGGAAAGGCATCCACGTGGTGGGATCAGCTTGTGTAGGTGCATCACATTAAAGAGAAAAATGTTACTTGGAAGGAATTCAAGAAGTATTTCGAAAAGAAATACTTGATTAAGAGATACTATGACAAGAAAATGAAAGAGTTCTTTGAACTCAAACTTGGGAGTATGACCATAGATGAATGTGAAAGAAGGTTTTTAGAACTGTTGAAGTATGTTTCTTTCATCAAGGATGAGACAATTAAGATTCAGAGGTATTTGAGTCTATTTCCATCATTCATCAGTGAAAAATACAATATGATGATCCAAAAACATTGGAGGAGACCATAAGGCATGCTAAATTCCTATATGATCAACAAAAATCAAGGCCAACTTTCCAAAAAGCTTGGGAAGACAAGAAGAAATTTGACTAAGTCACCATTCTTGAGAAATAGTCCCCAAGGACAACCAACTTCTAGAGAACCTAGAATGATTGAGACAGGGGGGGAAATTCCAAGGAAGCCATGATCTAGGTGGATATCAGTGGCCACCCACCTTTTCCAACTGGCTCAAAATAGTTTTCTGACAGTTTTGGTAATTTACTATTTTTAGCAGTTTTTAACTTCCAGGGCCATTTTGAGGGCCTAAATGAATTTTTTTTGGGATCAAGGTTCTCAATGATAATTGACGTCTCTAATGGATCCCTCTAAATGAATCCCCTCGATGATACCTTTCCAATGAGTTATTGTGCGCCTAAAACGGAGATCGTATGCAAAAGTTACGACCCTAGGAAGTTGATGTACTAACTTACCTAAACAGGGCCCACATGACTTTTGGCGCTTCATCTCCTAAGGTTAGGTTTTTGGATGTTTAGGGTTTTTCACATTCCTTTTTATTGTAAAAACACCTTCATAGCCTTATTGTAATCATATTCTTGCAAATGAGTGCAGCTGTCATATCTCTTCTTAGAGATAGGCTGCCACTATTCTAGCAAGATTGTTTTTCACTGCATTTTACAGTTTCAACTTATTTCCTTATTGAATAGAAAACCGGTTTTACTGTATCTCTATTATTTTGTGTTAAGCACCTATTAATAATATGTAGTCATTTTTTTCTTCTCATAAAAGCCAGATCAGTGGTATCAGAGCGGTCTTCTCCTTGTCATCTTAATGAAAGTCCCCAACGAGGTCAGAGTACAAAGAGTTGGGTCTCGAGCTTGTTTATCTTGAGGAAAAAATCTCTCACACGCCCAAGCGACCTCTCATGGAAGCAAAAAATAAATATGATGGGACAAGAGATCCTTTAAAAATGTTTCTTGAGGAATCCCTCATGCAACAAAGGAACGAGATGATGGATAGTTTCACGCAAATCCTTTGGCGGCTACCAACATGCGATGCATCTTCTTCGAGTGGAGGCGCCACCTCCTTCAAGGTACAAATAAACTTCGATATTCCTATATTTGAAGTTCATATAGATGAAGATGTTGTAGACAAGTGGTTGAATCTACTAGAAGGGTATTTTTTTGTCCATAACTTTTTGAATAGATAAAATATTACTTTTACGCTCCTCAAAGTCGTTCCCCATGTCAAAGATTGGTGGGAAACTTTCTGTGAGAAAAAGGAAATAGAGGAAACCTCATTATTTACAGTCACGACCACATGGGAATCCTTCAGGGATGCTATTAAAGAATAATACTACCCTGTCGTAAGTTATGATGACTTGTATACCAAATGGATCACACTGTGGAAAGAAAGAGACCAAGCAGTGCCAGATTTCACAAATATCTTCCATACCTTGTGCACCAAGATGGGTATCAAAGATCCAGAGAGACATATGGTGCTCAAGTATTGCAGTGCTCTACATAGATACATCTAGATCGAAATGGAATTTCTATACATCTCATCCTTGGGCGTGACCTACCGATATGCCATCAAAAATGAGAAGAATCTCAAAAAAAAGACATGACAATTTGGGCCTGGGAACCCCTCACAACAAAATCCAGGAAAGGGTGGACCCAACCCACAGAAAAAAGGACAGAGAAAATATGGATAGTATTAGGAAAAGCAGTCCAAGCCACAAGTAAATAAGGACACTGGAAAGACAAAGAAATATACCGGGAAGTGGTGCGACTTCCATAAGAGCCCTTGGAATAACACTGCTTACTGCCACTCAAGGCAGTTGCCGGTGGCCGAAGTGAAAGCCTCTTAATCAGATGCAGGTTCTGACTCTGACTCAGAACTAGAAAGGGGAATATGGATCATTGACGTGGAACCCAGTGCCACCATTTCTACCACTAATCTCCATATTGGTGAACCAGACGAGCCAGAAGAAGGAGAATGCCTCTTCCATTCACAGATGTGTCTAAAAGGCACCCCGTTGCACTTCATCATTGATAGCGGTAACTGGAAGAACCTCATCTCTACAAAGTTCATCAAGTGAATGGCCTTGCCGACAATGCCGCATCCACAACCCTACACCATTGGATGGATCCCCCAAGGAAGCAATCTGCGCATCATCCAACAGTGTTGACTATCGTACAACATCAAGCCCTTCAAAGACGAGGTATTGTGTGATTTTTCTCCTCTCGAATTTTGTGATTTTATTTTTGGCCAACCTTATTTATGGAAACGTCATGATGTATATGAGTCTAGGCCTCATAGTGTTATTATTACTTTGAACAGGAAATTTTACAAGATACCCGAGGTAGTCCCACCTGGTGTTATTTCCTTGATCTCTGCTAAGCAATGCAGGAAGGTCATCTCTCAGACGAGGAAGATTTTCTTCTTCATGATTCACTCTTAGAATGAGTGAAATATCACAGCCACATCCAGGGTCTTTGCATTCGAACTCTCCACACAGTAGAAGCAAGTAGATAAGTTCATGGAAGAATACTCAAATATCTTCTCCTCACCTTTTGGGGTACCTCTGCACTGCCAGGTCAATCACCCCATCGATCTGACCCCCAGTGCACCGCTTCCCAATGGACCATTCTATTGTCACTTTCTATTAGAGAATGAGGAGATCAAGTGACAGATCTAATGATGCAGGAGCATCTCTCCACGTCAGCCAGCCAACCAGCCAACCACGCCGAGTGTATGCACTCAAAGAAAAAGTGAGAGGTGCAGCCTCATTTGAATTTGAAATTGAATGTATTTAATGTTTTAAGCTGGTGAGTTGTAGAGCCATGCCTTTGTGCAGGCGTAGGGTAGATCAGCCTTTAATGTGTGTAATGGCTGAGATCTAGATCCGATTCTGTACTAGACAACCCATTCAATGTAATTGAATAGGGTAGGTAGATTTGGAGGGAATCTCTCAAAGAGCCCCCTCAGGAAAAAGAGATTTTTAGATCTCATTTTGAGTTAGTGAGGATCGAAAAAGAGAAGAGCCAGAGAGATCTCAAGAACACCTTGTAATTACAGGCATTTTCCATTTAATATAATCAGAAGCAGTTTTTCCTAGATGTCATTCTGTGTTATGTGAATGTTTGTGTGTGTTCTTTTATATGCTGTGAATGTATGTATGTTAGGCATTTGCAAGGAGTTGGTGTGATTTCAGGTGAAGGTCTTTGAGGCTTCACACCAGGAGGGTGTGACAGAATGCTGCGGGTTCTGAGAGCCGTGCACAGAGGATGATACTCCGCCAGGAGGGCGTCGAGGAAGTGTGCAGATAGGCACAAAAGTGAAGAGAACTCTTTGAGTTCTGGAACTTAGAGGAAGAATCCACTGGGGGATCTTCGCTAGGTTGCTGAACACCCAGAAAGGCTCAGAAAGAAGTTTCTTGAGGCAGAAGGATAGCCAGGAGGGCATCCATTTCATTCTCCATCTGAAGGAGAAGAAGGAAAAAATCCCTTAGGGGTCTGAGTGGTTGTAGAAGCTCAGGAGGGACAGTGCTTTTACGCACGAGGTCGTAACTACAAGGAGTGCAGAGACTGAATAACTCTTCGGAGGATTTCAGAGTACCCAAGCTCAGGAGGGTCAGCGTTATATACACGCATTGGCGAAGCTCAGAGTCGAGGAGTTCACAGAAGAACCAGACGAAGGTTGAGGTCTTTGAGAACTGGAAATTCTTCCAAGTCTCGGAAGAAAAGTGCAGAAGTTCAAGAGTGAGCACAGTCGTCGTTAGATCGGTTGGAGAAAAGAGATCTGGACCATTGGTTTCCACGTCCAGAGAAGCGCACATAGGAGGAGATTGTGAGCCATTGGATCTCACTCGGATAATCGTCAGATGTAGGATCGGGAGAAGACGTGCAGAGTTTAGTCTCTGGAGGAGCACGCAGGAGAAAGGATCTGATTCACCAGATCTGGAGCAGGTATCCGTCAGCCGTCAGATTGGATAGAAGTTGCACGAGGCATAGCCATCGGGATAGCAGTCATCGGGAAATCGGGATTCTTGAGGTGAAGAAAATCGAGACACTTCAAGTCTCGAAACACCGGAGCAATCTGGATCGTCTGTTGGTGGAGACACATGGCGGAGATCGAGCGAGAGTCGGGATATTCGGCATTGGGAAATTGGAGTTCCTGAGGTCGAAAGAACCAGGACATCGAAAGTCTCGAAACCCCGAAGGAATCGGGATCGTCCATCTGGAAGGACACGTGGAAGTGATCAGCGTCATCGGGAAAAGTCCCGACAAGGAAGTCGTCCATCGGTGTTTGGTTCATCGGGATATCAGGGATCCCGTAGACAAAGTGTTTGTACACTTTGGAATCGCGAAACGCAATACCCCAATGTGTGGGAGCCAACTATCAGCACAACAGAGGAGGAGGACAGTGCCATTGTGAGTGGCCAACTGTCATCCAGTCAGGATTCGAGGAGTCGGGAATCCCGTGGGTATATGCATTTAGGCATTGGAAACACCGATACCTTAAATTAAGATTAGGGAAAGAGCGTGGTCATGTGCAGAAGGCCATGTAGGTGAATGAAGGACCTGTGGATTGGGTTTTAGTATAGATTCCATGGAGGATTCGAAAGATCCGCTTCGGCCCATAAGGAATTTGAACGATCCTTAAAGACTGGGAGGTCAGGCGAAGAGACCCGAGGTCATGGGGAAAGAGGTCATATGGGCCATGAGCTAGTTAGGAGAGCTAATGCGTAGAGAGCGCATCGGGATTTGAAGAATCGCGAGTCCTGAGGATGGTTTCATTTTAGCATAGGAAATTCCGAAACCCTAATGGGGACACAAGGCTACGGTCTTGTGAGTTAAGGGTCACATGGACCAAGAGTTTGTCCTAGAGGGCTAACGGGAAAAGGATATCATCGAGAATTTGAAGTCCAAAAACCCCGAACCCCGAAACTGAGTCGGGGACAACCTGTGGGTCAATTTTCGAAGGGATTCCATTTGGGAGTCCAAGGAGCTAATTCGGCTCAAAGGGGGGATTAGAACGATCCTGTGAGCATGAGAGCACGTGCAGAGACCCTGCGGGGCATGCCTGTGCATAGTCTGTGCCTGCATCAAGTGGTATAAGAGCAGGAAATTCATCTTTATATTTCAGGTGAAAGAAAACAGAGTTGTTGAGGACTCTGTAAGGATTGTTTGCAGGAAGGCAACAATCAAGAAGACAGTCAGGGAGACTGTAGGATGATGAAGCTGGTAGAACTCTTAGTGCATAGTGACAACAACAGATTTTCCAGGAAGGCAAACAAAAGTAGCAACATGGCTATTGAAGGCCATAGGCATGCTGGGAATAAAATCACTAGAAGGAAGCATGCAGGGATGGATAGAGAGATCATTGAAATAATGGCAAAAATAGATGAGCTCGAATTGAAACTGCGGTAGGATAAGGAGGTGGTTCAGATATGTGAATGAGAAACTGGAAAATTTCTCGGTGAGGAGAATGAATTGAGATCACTGCGGGATCTCACGGACTGTCAGGAGGACAACCAAGGCATTTCAATTTGCCAGGAGAGAAATGATAAGAGGTCGCTGTGGGATCTCGAATATTTCCAGGAGGGCAGCAGAAGCATCTCAGATTGCCAGATGGGTAGAGATGAGAATGCGAGACTAGTTGAAGGTCTCATGGACTCGGAGGTGAGTTCAATTTAGCAGGGGTTGCTAATGAAGATGGGATCAGTTGATCTCATATTCTGGCAGGAGGGAAGCGAAAGCATCCCATATTTCCAGGTGGGCAGGGATGAGTAGATGAGACTGTCTAAGGGTCTCACAAATTCAGAGATGAATTTGGATCAGCAGGTGCAACTGACAGAAGAGGAGGAAGATTAGGATGATATTCTGATGATTGGGGGAATTGGAATATTCCTACCATTTGCCTAGGAGGAGGTAGAAATCTGTGTTTCATATGATGCAGCAACAACAGAAGAATAGTCACAACTGATGATGACTGTCAGAAAAGAAGAGGGATTGGAGCAAACTTTGGAAGTTGCCCAAGCAGATGAAGGAAATGAGCATTCTGAGGAGTGTCTCAATGTATTCAACCAAGAAGCTGAAGAATCTATAGCATTGAATCTGACAACAGAGGAAGCAGACGAAGAGGATGATGAGCATTCTGAGGAATGGCTTGATATTTTCAGCCAGGAGACTGAAAAGACTGCAACATGGGGGGTTGCAGAAGCAGAGGAAGAAGAGGAAGACAACATCTGTATTGCTGATCTGTGGGAAAAGATTGAAGCCCTGGAAGAAAGCGTGAAAGTGCAGGGCATGCACATCCAACAGGTGATGTTGGAAATGGATGAAGGAGGCATGGGAGATCATGATGATCTTCTCATGTGACAAAAATTATTTCAGCTGAGGAGACTGCATGAGCAGAGCCAGCCATGGGAGTAGCTGGACGAAGTGATCAAAGACATCATGGAGCTGATGATCCGATCAGTAGAGACTTCCAGCAGGGAGCAGCTGAGAAGGAATGAAGAAGCAACGACAACACAACAAAAGAAGCAACAGCAGCAGTAGAATGGAGCAGATGGGAAGCTCCAGATGTTTGTTTGGGATCTAGGAGGATTTCCAACTGCTTAGAGGGGAATCACATGAGTAGGAGCTCATGATTTTGTAGCTGACGAGTTTGATGCAGGAGCATCTCTCCACGTCAGATAGCCAGCTAGCCAACCATGCTAAGCGTATGCACTCAAAGAAAAAGAGAGAGGCGCAACCTCATTTGAATTTGAAATTGAATGTATTTAATGTTTTAAGCTGGTGAGTTGTAGAGTCGTTCCTTTGTGCAGGCGTAGGGTAGATCGGCCTTTAATGTGTGTAATGGTTGAGATCTAGATCCGATTCTAGACTAGACAACCCATTCAATGTAATTGAATAGGGTAGGTAGATTTGGAGGGAAGTGCTCGAAGAGCCCCCTCAGGAAAAAGAGATTTTTAGATCTCATTTTGAGTTAGTGAGGATCGAAAAAGAGAAGAGCCAGAGAGAGCTCAAGAACACCTTGTAATTACAGGCATTTTCCATTTAATATAATCAGAAGTGGTTTTTCCTACATGTCATTATGTGTTATGTGAATGTCTGTGTGTGTTCTTTTATATGCTATGAATGTATGTATTTTAGGCATTTGCAGGGAGTTGGTGTGATTTCAGGTGAAGGTCTTTAAGGCTTCACACCAGGAGGGTGTGACAGAATGCTGCAGGTTCTGAGAGCCGTGCACAGAGGATGATACTCCACCAGGAGGGCATCGAGGAAGTGTGCAGATAGGCATAGAAGTGAAGAGAACTCTTTGAGTTCTGGAACTTAGAGGAAGAATCCACTGGGGGATCTTCGCTGGGTTGTTGAACACCCAGAAAGGCTCAACAAGAAGTTGCTTGAGGCAGAAGGAAAGCCAAGAGGGAATCCATTTCATTCTCCATCTGAAGGAGAAGAAGGACAAAATCCCTTAGGGGTATGAGTGGTTGTAGAAGCTCAGGAGGGACATTGCTTTTACGCACGAGGTCGTAACTGCAAGGAGTGTAGAGACTGAATAACTCTTTGGAGGAGTTTAGAGTACCCAAGCTCAGGAGGGTCAGTATTATATACACACATTGGTGAAGCTTAGAGTCAAGGAGTTCGCAAAAGAACCAAATGAAGGTTGAGGCCTTTGAGAACTGGAAATTCTTCCAAGTCTCGGAAGAAAAGTGTAGAAGCTCAGGAGGTACCACAGTCGCCGTCAGATTGGTTGGAGAAAAGATATCTGGACCATTGGTTTCCACGTCTAGAGAAGCACACAGAGGAGGAGATTGTGAGCTGTCGGATCTCACTCGGATAACCATCAGCCATAGGATCAGGAGAAGACGCGCAAAGTTTAGTATCTGGAGGAGCACGCAGGAGAAAGGATCTGAGTCGCCAGATTTGGAGCAAGTACCCGTCAGCTGTTAGATCATACAGGAGCTGCATGAGGCGTAGCCATCTGGATAGCAGTCATCAGGAAATCGAGATTCTCGAGGTGAAGAAAATCAAGACACTTCAAGTCTCGAAACACCGGAGCGATTTGGATCGTTCGTTGGTGGAGACACGTGGTGGAGATCGAGCGAGAGTCGGGATATTCGGCATTGGGAAATCGGATTTCCTGAGGTCGAAAGAACCAAGACATCGAAAGTCTCGAAACCCTGGAGGAATTGGGATCGTCCATCTAGAAGGACACATGGCAGTGATCAACGTCATCGGGAAAATTCTCGACAAGGAAGTCGTCCATTAGTGTTTGGTTCATCGGGATATTGGGGATCCCGTAGACAAAGTGTTTGTACACTTTGGAATCGTGAAATGTGATACCCCGATGAGTGGGAGCCAGCTGTCAGCATAGCAGAGGAGGAGGACAGTGCCATTGTGAGGGGCCAACTATCAGCCAGTCGGGATTCGAGGAGTTGGGAATCCTGTGGGTATATGCATTTAGGCATTGGAAACCCCGATACCTAAAATTAAGATCAGGGAAAGAGTGTGGTCATGTGCATAAGGCCGTGTAGGTGAATGAAGGACCTGTGGATTGGGTTTTAGTAGAGATTCCATGGAGGAGTCGAAAGATTCGCTTCGGCTCAGAAGGAATTTGAACGATCCTTAAAGACCGGGAGGTCAGGCGCAGAGACCTGAGGTCACGAGGAAAGAGGTCATATGGGCCAGGACCTAGTTAGGAGAGATAATGCGTAGAGAGCACATTGGGATTAGAAGAATCCCAAGTCTTGAGGACGGTTTCATTTTAGCATCGGAAATTCCGAAACCCCGATGGGGACACAAGGCTATGGTCTTGTGAGTTAAGGGTCACATGGACCAAGAGTTTGGCCTAGAGGGCTAACGGGAAAAGGATCCCATCGGGAATTTGAAGTCCAAAAACCCCGAACCCTGAAACTGAGTCAGGGACAACCTGTGGGTCAATTTTCAAAGGGGGGATTAGAACGATCCTGTGAGTAGGAGAGTGCGTGCAGAGACCCTGCGGGGCATGCCTATGCGTAGTCTACGCCTGCATCATCTAAGAACTACTCCACAAAGGACACATTTGTCCCATCTCATCACCTTGAGGGAGCCCAATCATGCTGGTACAAAAGAAAGATGGAACCTGGCGACTCTGAATTGATTACCGATCTCTGAGTAAATTCACAGTTAGAAACTGATACGCAATTCCCTGAATCAAAGACCTCCTTGATCAACTCACAGGGGCCAAATACTTCAGTAAGATTGATCTGAAGTCTGGATACCACCAGGTTCCGATAGAATAGACAAATGTATGGAAGATTGCCTTCAAGTCAAAGGAAGGCCTTTTTGAATGGTTGGTAATGCCCTTTGGTTTGAAAAATGCTCCAGCCACTTTTATGAGGATGATGGGCGATATCCTGGGACCATTCACCAATATTTTTTTAGTGGTGTATCTAGATGACATTCTGATTTACATCAAGACTTGGGCCGAACACTTGCAACATATTCAATAGGTTTTGCACACCCTGCGGCAGCACAAGCTATATGCCAACCTAGAAAAATGCTCCTTCAACATGGATAGGGTCCATTACATGGGCTACATCATTTATTAGCATGGAATACATGTGGATCTAGCCAAGATCCAAGTCATATGTGACTGGCCAGCCCCAACCACACTCATTGAGCTTCAAAGCTTCTTGGGCCTTGCCAATTTCTACCATAACTTCATGTTGGGATTCTCCCATATTGCACGGGCCTTCACCCAAATAACCAGGGGTGGTGGTAAGGTGAAATTTGCATGGGGCCAGTCCCAACAACAAGCGTTCGATGATTTGAAGAAATGCTTGTGCTCAGCCCCAGTACTTTCACTACCAGACCTGGATCAGCCCTTTGAGATCAAGACAAATTCTTTAGACTATGTTGTGGGCGTCATTCCACTCAGCACGACCACCTCGTGGCCTATCATAGTGATACTCTATTAGATGTTTTCCATAAGTACCCTACTTATGACAAAGAAATGTACTCCATTGTGCAAGCCTGTTGTTGGCCCTCGACCAAGTTTTGAGAGATCCTTGGTCAAGTTTTACCATTTTGGACTTTGACAACCTGTCAAAGGTGGATCGCAAGATGAAGCAGATATCACGGGATCTCAGCCCCTTTTTGGGTCCTTTTTGGGATTTGGGAATATGTAACGTGTATGAGAATGTCGACCCATGGGTTTACCCATGCTTAGGTCTATTTTGTAATATATAAATAGATGTCTAGGCGATGTAAGAAAATAGGGAAGAGGCATCTATGTGATTTTGTGCTAAGTGCAAGTGTGGCTTGTCAATTCTTTGTGCATACTATGAGAGACTCGTAGAGCTAAGTGCAAGTGGTTGTAATAGATTGTGAAGGGATTTGTGTTGTAACACAAGGAAGGAGGATTTAGCGAGGTGCACATATCTCTTGTCTTATGCGGAGTAAGGATTTTGTGGCTCTGTGAATGTATCTGATTGAATAATCAAATAAATAATAAGATTTGGTGGAAGTAGCCCCAGGGTGGGGGTGAACCATGTATATGATGTGTTTCTTTACTTTATGTGATGTGCTGGTGTACTTATGTGTTATCTGTTAAGTGCTTGACATAGATAGATAGATAGACATGTTTATAATTTGTGCTTATGATGAATCTGGATGCTAGATTTGACCTCAGTGAACTTGCTTAGTGCTTGAATATGATAGATATGATCTAATTCCTTATTCCAAGTGCTTAGATACATTAGATCTGGGTGAATGCTGTGATGCTTTGTTTTATCTATGTAGTAGATATTGGTTAAATATTGATGAAGGTTTATTGGTGAGTGCTTTGTTAAATACTAGAATCACAGATCTGTGTCCCAACTAAGGTTGCATACAATTGAGTCCTACAACCACCCCTTCCTCTACCTCGGGTGAGACTTCATCTGCTTCACAGGTGTTTCCGAAAGGGCCAGTAGGTAGGGTTTTGTTGGTGTGATGTTGTGGCATTGAACCTTGGGTCTACCCCTATGCCAATACCTACCTCCAGTGGATACATTACATTCTTGGGAAGGAGATAGTCATCCACACTGATCATAAGCCCCTGCAGTTCATGCAGACACAAGGAAAATTGAAAAATGACCACCATCAAAAGTGGTCCACATACTTGCAGCAATTCCACCTTAACATCAAGTATAAAACAGGAAGAACCAACCACATTGTTGATTTCCTCAATAGACCACCAGTCGCGACACTCATCACAGTGCTATAATATTTTGGCCATGAGACCTCTATATGGCCCCAACTCTATGAGACAGACCCAGACTTTTCCATCACCTACCAAATGTTGGGTACAAACGCAGTTGTTGATAATTTACATCTTTAGGATGGGTTGTTGTGTTGTCTGGGCCATATTTATGTTCCATAAAGCAAGAGAGTGAAGATGATATGGGAAGCCCACTATGGTCAGGTGGCAGGAAACTTTGGCATTGAAAATATAGTGGCAATGTTATAGAAACATTTCTACTAGCCGAAACTTCTACAAGAGGTCAAAAATTAAATAAGGTCCTGCACTGTATACGCTATTCCCAAACTGACCACTAAGAAATAGGGCCTGTACACCCCTCTTCCTACTCCTTAAAGGCTATGGGAATCCATCTCAATGGACTACATGTTGGGCCTCCCATCCACCAAGCGGGGAAATGACTGTGTTTTTGTGGTTGTTGACAACTTTTCTAAGATGGCGATTTTGGTTGCCTGGAAAAAGAGAATCACATTAGAGGCCACTACCAAGTTATTCTTTGAACGAGTCTGGGTACATTTTGGATTCCAACAAACCATTTTCTTATATTGGGACAGTTGATTTCTCAGGAAATTCTGGTCAGGCCTTTGGTCACTGCTTGGCACCAAGCTCACCAAATCCATGACCTTCCACCCCCAGATAGATGGCCAAACGGAGGTCGTAAATCGAATGATTGCACATATCCTTCTCATGTATAATTCCAAGTACCCTCATGCATGGGATGAGATCCTTCCCCATGTCCAACATAGATACAACTGAGCCCTGCATAGTTCAATCGGCCACAACCCCTTTCAGGTGGGGTTGGGATTCCAACCATTGGGTCCCATAGATGTTGCACTTCCCCTTGCGGTCACCTCGACTGACTCATCTCCTGCTCCAATTGAAGCTGACAAAGAAACCCGGTTCATTGAGTGGATCCATCACATCCACCAACAGGTTCAGGATATCCTATAGAAGTCCAATGACCTGTACAAGTAGTGCCATGATCAACATCAGGTTCCACATAAGTTTTAGGTGGGAGAAAAAGTTTGGTTGCACTTGTAGAAAGAATTCCTTACAGGACCCCATCGAAATATTTCCCACTCTGTTATGGGTCGTACACCATAACCAAGTTCTTGGGGGATAATTCTTTTTATCTCAACATTCCTCCTTTCCTTGGCCTACACCCAGTGTTCAACGTGGATCTCCTTCGCCCTTATTTCCCACCATTATTGGACACCTGAGAAGTAGAAAAAAAATTGAAAACAATAGATCTCAACCCCAAATGCATACAAAAAGCATATAATGATCATATTGTGGACACACATATCAATGGAACTCGACATCAAAGGATCTAACTTTATCGAGTCATCAAAGCATGGCCAGCAAGTGGCTCACCCAGGGCCAAATTCAACAGGAATTTCCTCATCTGATGGGGTAACTCAACATAATGAATACCATTTCCTCCTAATGAGGGAGGATTGATCTAGGTGGATATTGGTGGCCACCAACCTTTTCCAACTAGCTCAAAATTGTTTTCTGGCAGTTTTGGTAATTTACTATTTTTAGCAGTTTTTAACTTTCGAGGCCATTTTGAGGGACTAAATGAAGGTTTTTTGGGATAGAGGTTCTCAATGATATTTTAAGGCTCTAATTGAGCCCCCTAAATGAATATCCTCGATGATACCTTTCAAACGAGCTATCGTGTGCCTAAAACGGAGATCGGATGCAAAAGTTACGACCTCGGGAAGTTGATGTACTAACTTACCCAAATGGGGCCCACATGAATTTTGGCACTTCATCTCCTAGGTTTAGGTTTTTGGATGTCTAGGGTTTTTGAAATTCCTATTTATTGTAAAAAATCCTTCATAGCTTCATTGTAATCATATTATTGCGAATGAGTGCAGCC
>SNQJ01S0078156.1:5802-26778 GCA_010110895.2 Picea sitchensis
AAAGACTTTGCAGTAGAAAGTAGGGCATCTCAATCTCACAGTCACTCTTTAAATGTTGTAGCAATTTGATGTGATACAGGTAGACAATACTAAACCTTCCTTCACAAGTAATAAATTTCTGGATGAGATAGGTTAATTCATCCCAAGGATGAATGAACCAACTTCTTGGAGTTCCTTTTTTCCAATTTACTACTACAACCCTAGATCTGGATACAAAAGGTGCCCATGATTCGTCTTTAAAGTGTTTAGTTTTGAAGTATCTTTCTCTAGTTTGAGGTAACCCAGTGATCTATGCAATTACATCTTCAGAAATTCTAATGGTGATGTTACCAATAGTGGCCCTATCCTCATTAAATGAATAAGCAAACTCTAAAGCAACCTTCTCATAACATCCATCAAATTTATCAAAGAAAGATATCCACTGATTTTGTTCAAGAATTTGTATACAGTCTTTGTGAATTTCTGATGGGTCAAATTTCTTTGGTTCAAACCTAGATACCATCCTTTAAAATTTTTAAGAGAAAGTTTCTTGAAGAACATTTCACTGCTTAAAAAGGTCTACCCTTGTCCCAAAAATTCAACCTTGTAGTTTTTCAAGCTTTCAAATTTGCAGAGTCTGTTTCAATTCTATGATTGCTTCTTTCATCAAGAATTTTCTGTTAACATAAAGAAAATCTCATCATTCCTTCAATTCCTAATCTTTTCTCTTTTTTTAACCATAAAATTTTTGATGAAAGGGCATACCTAGAAATTCAATCTGCAATTTAAAAATTCTATGCCTTCTTGTTGAAACCTAGCTCTGTTTTTATTCTTACAATCAACCTCTGCTAAAAATGAATTGTTTATGTTCTTAAAATGTTCCTCACGAAGTCGAAATTGGCACTTAATTTAACAAATTCTTAACATTGAATTCAAACTTACCTTTCCTTGGATGATTCCTACTTGGATCCGTTCTCATCTCCACAATTTATACTTCACTTCCCACGTATTCCCTTTTTAATGCCACATTTTCTTCTACAAGGCGAAAATGGTGTATGTTGACAGTGAAATTGTCAACATACAGTTCGTTTTTTTAGATGCTTATCAATAAATTCGGGTTGGGGTAGGCGTAGGAAGGAACAACTTGCTGCAAAATAGGGATTCTCAACTTGGTATGGAACTAGAGTGGAGGTAAAACATTGAAACAAATATAAAATTCATTGGAGCAGAGATGAGAATGAGGTATGCGTTTGGAGCGTTGGAGAGAAATAAAAATGGGAATGTTGGAGTGTTGGAGCAACAAGGCGAATCCCAGGAGTAGAAACAACAGTATTTAAAAAAAAAATCGACTTTGTGGAGGAAAAACGCTGCTTACAAGGTTATTATGATATTTATGCATTTGTACAACCTTTTAAATGATCAATCATAGCTGAAGATGCCCCTTTTAAATTCATTATACCTCTCTTGTTTATGAAATTCCACTCCTTTTTTGGTGATCATCATAGAAAATGGCTTCAAATGTGTTCGCTTTATGATTCCTCTTTGACTTATAACTTCCTAATGCATTTTCCTTTGAGCAATCATTCAACTTATAACTCTAAATGCATTCTCCTTATGACCCCTTCCTTAATTTTTAAGCAAACAACAACTTATGTCTCCACATGTATGTCTCCACAAAACATAACATTGTTTAGTTGACATATTCAAAACAATGTGTTTGTATAATCAGTTTGATAACTTGTTTTGAAAATGTTTGTAAATATTTTTAGGTTGGAAACCATAAAAATATTTACAAGAACAACCTTCTTTCTAATCATGCTCTTGTTGTTTGATTTTAAAAACCTAATTTCTCCTTATAGCTCCCTTGGAGACCAAATTGGTTGCTTTGAGTACAATTTTTTTTTTTTTTTCATGCTTTGAGGGTATATGATATGAAGTGATGAAGAGATAGTGTGGGGGAAGGGAAAGGTAGGTATTTATCATTGCTAGCTTATGAAGAATTTTCCAAAATTTTAAAGCATTAAAAAGAAAAATTTATACTAACTTGTTTGTTGCTCATTATGTTGGTGATGTTGCTTCGTTGAAGCTGGCTGGAATGTTGTTGCAATTCCTCACTTATGAAAAATTTGATGAAGTTCTTATTAGATTCCTTTTCTTAGTATCTTCCTTGGGTCCCTCTGCTATGATGAATTTGATATGCATTGTGCTTTTCTCAAGTTCCTTGATGGATACACTTCTTCAGGTCCCTCTGTTGGATGTACTTGTTCAGGTCCCTCTACTGGAATATATGCTTTTTGAAATGAATGTTGACATTTGTTTATTGATTCCTTGTAGATTTTCTATATTGCAGTGATTATTTTTTAGTGGAGATATTCTTTTTTGACTTCGGGTATTCTTCAAGATCTTTTCAGGTCCCTCTGATTGAATATATATTTCAGGGCCCATGTATTGAAGATGGATGCTTGATAGATTCATTTTTTCTAGAAATTATGTCTTGAACATGTTAACAGGTCCCTTCTGAATGATGATTTTGAACAGGTCCCTTATGAATGATGATTCTTTTGAACAGGTCCCTTCTGACAATGATTATAAGTATGCAAGGTTTGAGATGAAAAATATAACAAAAGCAATGATGCTTTTGTTTCCTTCTCCCTCTTACTTATTTTTGCAAGAAAGAAAATATTTGCAAGAAAGAAAGAAAGAAAATATTTGCTAGTAAAAATCAAAATGAAATGAAATGAAGTAGAACTCTTTTTATTTTTCAGAATTCATACTGGCCAAGTAACTTGGTTTTCCAATATGAATTCGGGTTTGTACTATGCCAGGAACCTGGATTTTCACAGCCAAACCCCTTTATTACTTTTGACCTTTTTTTTTTCTTTTTCTTCCCTGGATGGAAGTGAGACAAAATGGAGTAGGGAAGTATGGAAATCTTAGAAAAGTAACATAGGTTGAAGTCATGATCTAGGAGTAGATGGATAATAGGTCTAGACTTCAATGGTAGTTCATGGAGCTTAACATACTATATGGATGATGAATGAAACCATGAACAATATGAAATATGAAAGGTTTATTTGGCAATGGATGTGACTTGAAAATGAATTTGTCTTCTTTTGATGATTAGTTTCATTCCTTCTGGCTTGATCTCGATCCATCTTATAAGATTGTTGGTGTTGTTGGTCGACAACTGAAAGCAGCCTTCAAGAGCTTTGAGTTTCATTAGATGAACTCAACATCAGGTGAATTTCCTCTTTTTTTTTTTCATTTGAATATTTTCACTTCATATTCATAAATGTGAATTTTTAAAGATTGACTTTGAAAAGTCCTCATCCACAGAGTTCACCCTTTGAATCTCCTTGTGACCTGGAAAAAAAAAAAACCATAGCACTTACCTGCAATACAATATTAGATGATGAAGGAAGAGAGGTGTACAATCTCTCTTCTTCCATTAAATACACGAAATTCTTTGAAAACAATTCCAAAGATGATATTCAAAGAAAATGCATTTGTTTTACCCCTTTTAGGAATGGTGGCCAACCTAGACCATATAGCGGTATTTTGGTTCGCACAATCTTNTGGAAAAAAAAAAAACCATAGCACTTACCTGCAATACAATATTAGATGATGAAGGAAGAGAGGTGTATAATCTCTCTTCTTCCATTAAATACACGAAATTCTTTGAAAACAATTCCAAAGATGATATTCAAAGAAAATGCATTTGTTTTACCCCTTTTAGGAATGGTGGCCAACCTAGACCATATAGCGGTATTTTGGTTCGCACAATCTTCGTTTTATGTCCGATTAGAGTGATTCCAAAGCCAAGTTAAATTGAATTCATGTGGATACTTCCAGTATAAACAAGTTTTCAAAATGGTTTAATATGATATGCTAAAAATGATGAACAACTCACTGTTTGATAGAGCTACTTGTGAATGTTTGACTAGACCAACAGTCACTATTTGGAGTGTAACGTTTTCGTTAAAGATCTGATCGATGTGATTAAACTTGGAGAGTAAAGTAGATTCATTTCATGTATCCAGTAGAAACATGTTTTTAAAACCCTTAGGTTTGATATCACAAAATGTCTGATGAACAGACCTAGGAGGCTGAGTTTTACTATGTTGATTTGAAGACATGTAGTCACTAAATGAGTCATAACTTTTTCATTTGACGTCCAAATAGGATGATTCAAATTGTGTTTCGAACTATACTTGTATATCTATATCCCATATAAACAGGCTTTGAAAATAAGATGATTTTATATGAAAATATGCCTATGAACAGTCAAGACCTATAATTGTCACCATGCAGATTTTTTTAACAAGCAATTAGTATTTTGAGCATAATGTTTTCATACGATATCGGATTGAGGTGATTCAAATTGATTTGGAAACTAGATTCCAACGGATACATTTTGTATAAATATCATGTAAAAATGTTTCCATTACACCGCTCAAATCAAGGCTGTACTAACTCTATCCTCAAAATTTCACTTGAAACCTAGTTTCTATTTTGATCATATCTTTTTGACTTGTGATCCAAATTGAAAGTTTCAAAATGGATTTAAAAACTAGATTTCAAGAGATATATTATTTAAAAAATATTTTTTCAAAATGATCCTATATGGTTACCTGAAATAAGATTGTTTTTACTGTATTTTGCCATGAAATCCTTTCAAATGACTATTGAACAATGATTTGAAGAATTATTCATAAACGTTTGAAGCAAAAGTTTTATTCATTTTACCTATTTGTTTATTTATTCTATTTTATCCTACAATATTGTTGAAAAAAAAGTCATTGTCTCAAGTATAACAGAATTTCCAATGCATCCATTTGCGTAACAAGATCATAATTAGACTCACATTCAAGTTTGAAAAATATACTTTAATGAATGCTTGGACATGAAAAATTTGTTGATCTTAAAGATTTGATGCTAAAGAATCTTGAAAACTAGACTGGTGTTGAAACCAAATTTTGAATTGATCTTGGTTTGCTTGGCTCTCCTTAATTGTTATAGCACAAAGCTCTTCTTGTGGCACTTGTTCAAACTCTTGAATGCACAAGGGATCTTGTGATATACATGCTAGAAATTCTTCAATTTCTAGCTCTAATGTTTGATCTTCATTGCATGTCATCCATGACTCATTGATTTCCTTAGAAATATAACTAGAAGAAGCTTCTAGGTTCTCTTCTTATGGATCCTCTTCATGGATATGTTTTTCCTCTTCTAACTTTTGAAATGAAGATTCATCCCTAGTGACCATTCTAAATTGTGGACAAGGATTTAGGAAGATCCTTGTGGTGGCATACCCTCTTTCTCTAAATGACTTCTTTAACATCATGTTTTTTTTTAGATCTTGTTTTGCAAATGGATTAGTAGTTTTTTTTAGTGGTTGGGGGTTTTGTTTTGAGAATCTACCTTCCTAATTTCTATGTCTAGGCATGAATAAGCATAATGCAAAATGTTTTTGTTTTTGTGTTTTGTTGTTGTTTTATAAGCATCCTATCTAAATGAGATTCTAAATCTATTTTTAAATGTGCATGCCCGGAAATGACGCCAAAATGTTGGGCTCCAATCTACTAATGTAAATTAAAGTGCATTAATTATCAATCCGAAGTTTGTAAGACTTTGATGCACACTCAAAATATATGAGCTTAGAGATAAACTTAGATTATTTTAATGATATAAACCAAAACCTATTCTAAGAGCTGAATATGGAGGAGATGATAAGCTTCTATTGAGAGGTCCTATTCATAGATCTCATGACTTTAATCAACAAATGTTTCCTAAAGAGCATTTGATTAACAGTAAGCATTCAAAAAGACATTCAAAACTATCCCAGAGGCTTATCAATGCTAGAAAGACAAAAATCTTATTCAAGAGATGCATTCATTGTTTTCTTTCATTCATTAGCAATCATCACTAATTCTTGTTAAATAAAAAGTACTGAAAGCATAAATAACTCAAAAAACATTCATGATCATCTTAATGCTTGAAAGCAAACTACACATTGAATTCTTATTCAAGAAATCATTCACAACATGAGTAATGCTTCGAAACATTAAGCATATTACTTAACTATTGAATTAATATAACTACAAAAAATGCATAAATAAAACTCATCTACATCAAGATCTAATCTAAAACATATGTCAAAGATTACTTGAAAAGAACATAAAGGAAGAGTGTACTAGTTTGGCAAAGCGGGCCCTCCAATGCTTCACTTGTACACTTGAGTTGCTTCAGCTAAGAAAGAATTTCTAGCAGAATTCACATAATCATATCATAAACATCATCAAGAACAAAACACCAAACTGATCTCAAGACTGAAAATTCAGAGTTTTCTTCCTTAACATTAGATGTCATACTAGTCCATGTCTTTAAGTATTTATACAAGAAGTTTGTAACTGAAAATGATAAGAAGTCTCCTAAGATGATGATAAGATCCATAAAATATGCTAGGATGGTCGAATACCCTCTTCAGATCCATAAAATATGCACAAATCCCAAGAAAATCTAAAACTGTCCATAATTTTCTGCTAAAACATGGTATTTTCTGTTGAAGTGGCCATGTTTGACCAGCATTGATCGAGAACCTAGAAAGCTCATATATCGAACCTGATAGGTATTCATCCATCCTTGTACATCAAGGATCATGACACATGTCTCTGATTTCGACCAGCTATCCTGAAAGTACACGAACCTTGGAGCAATAATGAGATTTAGTCAAATCCTGTAATTTTTGATAAATTTTTAATTTTAATGCTAAAAATTCAAAAATTCAATTCTTAAGCTTAGGAATGATAAATGTACCTTGCATAGGCTGTTTTATGGAAAATATGAAATAAAATGAAGGAAAAATGGATGGTTTTGGAGACAAAAGTATGGTTTTATGGAGTGAAAGGAAACATACAAATGTACTCAACAAATACCAGAGAGGGTTTGATGTCTGAATCATGTGAGGGATATTATACTTGTTTATGATTACACGCATTTATATGGCACATGAATAGAGAGATATCTAGAGATTTTGGGTAAAGAGGATGCGAGCACAAGGTACAAATACAATCTAGATACTGTGACAAGTTACAGATCTATGTGAAAGAAGTTACAGAGGGTCAGAAGTTTTCAAGAGAAAGGAAACCCTAGTTTTTAGAAGGCATACGCAGGTTGCATAACAGTTTGGTCACGTACATAAGTGGGTTGCATAACAGATAGGGCACGTACATATGCATCCTGAAACACTATAGGTCGTATACCTATTGTATTTTTGTTGATACATGTTAAGTTCAAGTACATATTGATTACAGGGAAGTTGTACAGGTTGGATGTAGGTCAGTGGTACAGGTTGATATAGTTGTACAGTGGTATATCTCACAGTGATAGTGTGACAGTGTTTTCATCATTCTACCTCTACGTCAGGGCGTTTGGATGGGGAAAGGATAGGTGGTTGTAGCCGAAGAACTTAGGGGGTTTTAGCCTCCTTCTGGTTATAGCCAGAGAATTGGGGAGTTGGAGCTTCGCTCAGGTTGTAGCCTGAGAAACTAGGGGGTTGGAGCCTCCTTCCAGTTACAGCTAGAAAACAATGGAAGTTGGTTCTTCCAATGAATGTAATTATTCAAGACATATGAAAAATCATTATGTGGTTTTCTCTTGCTTTGGGTTTCCACGTAAAACACTGGTGTACTGTGTATCTGTATGATTGTTCATTTGTTCATTGCTTATTTACTCTGCAGTTATTGGATGATAATGCTACATTGATATAACACTTGGATTATATGGTTAAAAAGGATTAAATTTATTTATTACTGATTCAACCCCCCCTCAGTAATCCAACATTGTCCTCCTGGGACTCTATGATACTCCATTGGATCACCCCATTTTACTTCACCTACTTTATAAAAAATGAAGCAAACACTTCAAAAATTTGAATATGATGCAAACCCCCTATGGGCTCGCGCAACCTCTCGGTCTAGGATATTCTTTTGGAGTTGAATTAGCTCTCGGATCCCTGTTGGATCCTCTCCTATGTACACAACCATTTTACTTCCTTATGTAGTTCCACAAAAAACTCGTGGGAGATTTAATACTTAGCTCCCCTTTACTGCTCTAAATTAAACCACGGACGCTAGCCCCTTTTCCCTAAACAAAATGGAATATGACCTTCGGGCTAGAACCAAGCGCTTAAATGAAAGGCGTTATTCAGAGCTCCGAGACTTCGACACTCTAGAGGATTCACCTAAACATAAAACTCCAATCTCCTGGAGTGGTTATCGATTGATCTCGGTCATAAAGTGACTGTTGACCAATGGGTGTAGGTCCTCTCCCTATCCTTCCACTTCCTATCCTTTCAAACGATCAAATTTGATGGTTGGTGGGGATTCTCCTCCCTCCATGATCTACGATTGAGATCTAATATGGAACTTTGGGCTTTAGAGGTTTCCGCAACTCCAAAACATAATGCCTACCGGGCATTCGAACACTGAGCTGTAATCTATGACTCACACTCCTCCTAAAGCCAATGACTGTGATTAACTCTGGAACTCCAACACTCCGGAGTTCCTTACTCCAAATGACCACCACCAAACTCCTGAACAACCAAATGCTGAATTGGCGAAGGGTGGAGATCAACGATTCACACTTCACCCCTTGATCTATGGTTGAGATCTGTTGCGGGACTTCAGAGCTTCGGGGCTTCGACCACTCTGCAACGATTACCTCCAAAATATCTCGGTTAGCTGAACTGTTGAAGGGATTAACAATCAATGGCCCCTGCTTCACTCTGTGATCTATGGTTGGAGATTAATTCGGGACTCCGGGCTTCGGGGTTTTCTCCTCCTGGAAACACAAGGACCAACCTTTCTCGAAGTGCCAAATATCTTAAATGTGAGATCTATGGCTCACATTCTCTTGCGCTCAAATCCTACAGCTGGGATCTGATCTCCTTTTTTGTGTGCTTCTCCTCTTCTCTATGGGTTTAATCCAATGATCTAGATCTAATCTTGCGGTCCAAAACTATGGTTGTTGTGGCTTCCTCCTCCACGGATCCACTTCCCTTCAACGAAGGATTTCTCAATAGTTTTTTTTCAAAGGCTTGGCCTTTTATTTCTCCTCTGCAAGGTCAACTCCTTGGCCTTTGCTTGCGTTCTATGAAATGATACACCTCTTGAGCTTGGAACTTACAATAACTTATCTGGCACACACTTGCACTTCTCCCACAGTATGTAAATTTAGAAAGTTCTCTCCCTCTACACTCCTTGCATAGGCTCTACACATACCAATGTTATCTCTCCTGATCTTTCAATTCCTCGAAATTCAAAGGGGCTTGACCCTTTGTTCTTTCAAACAAATCCTTGTGCCCTTCTGGCACTCTGAATCTTTCTCCTAAGATTACGAACACAATCAAAGTGTTCCTTCAGCACCCTCCTGGCACTTTGTTCTCTTCCTCCTAAGATTTACCAGCACTTTGAGAAAGTGTTGGCTTTGTGCACTCCTTGCACTTGCTCTCCTAAGTCTTTGACTTTACATACTCACATGTGTACTCCTTGTGTTTACTCTTCCCTTTGAGCTTTTACACTACTATGAGTGTAGGTGTACTCCTTGTACTCGCTCTGTGCACTCCTTGCACTATCCCTTCTGAGCTCTACTGGTTCTGGTGTGCCCACCTAGCATGATACTCATAGAACACCTAACTGATTTCTAGAGCACTCCTTGCATTGGATTTTCAGAGTTCTCAATAACTCTGGTGTTGTTGGTTAAGTGCGTCTTCTTTACTATCTGAATTTATTGACCCAGGGTTCATGTTTGTTTGGTTTTCCAACAAAGCCTCTAAAACTATCGTCTCTCTTGGTAAACCAGAAGGCAACACAACACATTGAATGCACTGTGCTGGGTGGTTGTAAAACTCATGTGTTTATAGCCTGGGATTGAGTGTGAGATATGAGAACTGTATATTGAACCATTTATTATAACTTGTAAACACATCATACTGTTATCGACGACTAAGAAGGAAATATAACAACTCATTCCTTCAACATAATAATAACTACTGAAGACAATAAATATATGCATGCATTCATCACATAACACAAATGTTACCATGGTTCACCCCCTCCTGGGCTACGTCTACAAAGATTTGGCTCTCATTTATTTTATTATAGTATTTCCGCATCTACAGCTCCGCACGCTTAAAATTCTTCTCGGTCGGGTAATATCTATATGAGGCAGACTAGATCGCATCAGGCTCCCCAACCTGCGATCTAACCCTCAAAATCTTCCCTCCTTCATCCCCTCTAGCTCAACATCTTATACAAAATATATCATACAACTCAATATTACATATTGCATCAACTCATGCATAAATAAAACAATAACAACAATAATCCGAACCAACCTCTTATGATACCTAAGTATCTATATTTATACATTTCTAGCTATTCAACCATTTACAATACCTTGCCAAAACCCTAACCCTACCATCATTAGGTCTTCATTGCATGAGCACGTGTTTTTCTTCCTTCCAACTATCGCTTTCCTTGTGCACGCTTTCTTGCATGTGCACGTGTTGTGTTTCCTTCCAACTGTCGCTTTCCTTGTGCACGCTTTCTTTCCCAAAAATGCCTTACTTTTCTACTTTAGCCTACTTCTAATAGGCCCCCAACACCGATATGTGGCTCGTCCCAAGCCACCTAACCTTTGTGTGCTTCCTCGATCTCTTTGGTAATCGCCTGGAACTTTTCCTTGAGCTTGTCTTCATGTGTTTGCGCCTGTGTAGTCTTCTCCTTGAGTGTGTCCACTATTTGGACTACAATTTCGTCGCTGATCAATTCCACGCACTCTTCTTAGGTCTATACTATATGTGCCTTGGCCTCCTCTAGTTGTGACAGGACTTCTACTACCCGTTATTGCAAAGGTTCCATTTGAGTCTGTTGCTCCTGTTTATGTGTTTGTGCAATGGTGAGCTCTGCTTGCAATTTCTTCATGTCTTGCACCCCTTTGATGCATTCTCTGATTGGCATTGTCTTCTTCCTCTGCTTTAGGTCTTGGATCACTGCGTTGATCCTTTCTTCTTCCTTATCCCACTTTTGGACCTACTAATCCTCTTATAACTTAGTCCAAAGTTGCACTGCTTTATCAAACAAGTCAGTTGTTGTGCTGACCTGCTTCTCTATCTCCCGCAGCTGCGTTGTTTCTTCCTGCTTCCTTTGTGCCTTCACTTCTTGTGGAGTGGTTGGTCTAATTTGTTATCAGATATTCTCGATCTCCTTTTGATATTGATCTATTGCATGTGCAACATGATCAATCTTGTCTGCTACTGTGATTGGATGCCTCTACGTGACCTGTGGAATATTCTTGTAATTTCCTGCCACCTTCTGCTCCAATCCTTTTATGCGCTCCCTTTCCTCCTGGGTCTCATATATCTTGCTCATGTGGAGCTTCTTCCAATATTCCCACTTCTCTATTTCTCTACAATTAGACTAGAGATCTTTGCTGTTATTAGAATTTGTACCTGTGGTTTGCAGCTAACTTACAGCTTGTGAATTGCCACGGATTTGGCATCCACGCCTCAACACCGGTTGGTTGTCTTAGAATCCTTCTGGGGTGTCTGCCCCACAATCCTCATCCATGTGCAACATACTAGCTGTGATGTGGAATGTTGTTCAGGTGTGGTAATGGATGGATTGGATCTAGTTCTTCTACTTCCACTCTTTCCTCCATCTGCGGTGTTGATGGTTTTGTTCCCCTGCTGCTTGTTGTCTATGCTTCCCCGAATTTCTTAAGGAACTACCCCATTGGTCTTCCAGACCTTCCTCTTGAATCCTATCCTTGTGGTGTGTGGCATGGTCAAAATATTTAGATAGACAATCCACGGACCTTTAGACCACATATCATTTCTCCATGCGTCATCCATGATGCGGTATACTTTGGGGTGTTATTTGTGCAACCACGTTTTTCTTACGCGCCTCCTGTAATACTGGCCATCTTCTTAGTTTCCCCTGGTTTCTGAGTTAGGACTTGGGGCAGTCTTCTACGCTGCTTCAACTTGTTTTTGTTGTTCTTTAGCTAGTTTCATATTCTCCTTTGTTCATGGTTTTGTTCCCCTGCTGCTTGTTGTCTGTGCTTCCCCGATTTTCTTGAGGAGCTACCGCATGTCTTCCAGTTCCTCTTGAATCCTATCCCTGTGGTGTGTGGCATGGTCAAAATATTTAGATAGACAATCCTGGACCATTCGAGCTATCATTTCTCCATCGTCATCCATGATCGTATACTTTGGGGGTGTTATTTGTGCCTTCGTTTTCTTGCACGCGCCTCCTGTATGCATGTCTATCTTCTTGTTTCCCCCTGGTTTCTGTGAGTTAGGACTTGGGGCAGTCTTCTACGCTACTTCAACTTGTTTTTGTTGTTCTTTAGCTAGTTTCATATTCTCCTTCTTCCCCTTCTGGGTCCCTGTCTTCGTTGGCCCTTCGTTTGTCTGTGTTGTTTTCATCTAGCCCATTCTTTGTTTCTTGGGCACTTGGATTTCCTGAGGCTGCATTTCTCCCTGCCTTGCCTCTTCTTCTTTTGTTCTTTCTATCACATCTTGGGTGATGGCTGGAATCCTCCATTCATCTTCCCAGTCTTTGATTACCAAGTCAATGTCGCCCTCTGTGATGCAGTAGCGCATCTATAGCCACTTCTTATAGGGATCCTTGGGTGCCTATATCCACATTATATGCCATGTGGCCCTGAAGTTGGTGATGTTCCCATATCGTGCGATAACCTATGGTGTTATTCTCCACATTTTGGAGATGGATTCCTACAGGTCGCGTAGGTATCCTTCAAATGTGGACCCATTCATCCTTTTGTTCCTATCATCTAGACTGGCTCTGAGCAATAAATATCTTGCTCCCTGATTTGGTTTGGGTCTGGTACAAAAAGTTAGGTACCTTGGCTCTTTCCATCCCATGAAGGCTATTAATGTGATCAACCATGAATAGTGAAACTCTATGCCTAGATTATGTGTATCCTTGCATTTTTCTAGGAACAAGTTCAAGAGATACGGTGCCCAACTCATTGTGGTTCCTTCTACACACTGAGCGGTAACTGCAACAACCCCAGCTGGAACTTTGTCCCTGCGACATTTTCTTAGCAGCTTGCAGGCTAAGATTTTCGTGCCCAATTTTGTTGCGGCATTATTGATCCTCTTGATAATGATCCCTCATGTCCCTCTATCGGTACCATACTTATTCTTCATCTCTTCTGCTAGCGCTTTCTCCCTGGATTTTTCATCTAGCAACTGCACTGGATCCATGCCCCGGGATGGAAATCCTGTTATGCTCGCGATAATCTCTACATCTATTGAGACGAGCTTGTCCAACCATATGTCCCCACCATGTGTGACTGCTAATAGTTGTTTGATGCATGCGGTTGCGTACTGACCTCTGCCAAAATGTGGTAGGTCCACCAGACCTAAAATTATTGTCTTCTCCAACCCCGTTTCCCATTGGAGTGGCTGATCGATCGGTTCCCCAAACTAATTCATGCCCACAGTTTCCATGTACACTCTCTTCGCAAGTTCCGGAAACTTGTCTGCATCTACAACATCGTGGTCTGAATATTTGAGCTTCCTTATATGAGCCAATAGTTATGGTCCTACCTGTAACCCATCTGGTATACGCGGTAGAATGATTTCTACAGTAGGTTTCTTGCGAGGTGACCTAGGTATCTGTATCTTGTCTTTCTTCAGCGGTGGTGGTTGGCTCGAAGTTCCAGTGGCTTTCGGTTTTTCCTCAGAATACCATTTCGGCCAACTTGTGACATCTTCGACCATTCCTTCTGGTGGGTGGTCTGATATGGTCATTTGAGACTCATCTGGCTCAATTGTTGCTTCCTGATTTGGCGCCATTCCATTGACTTTCGGAGTTGCTTCGATGTTCTCTAGTTGCACCTCCTTCATGGTTTTTGTGTCTTGGTTCGGCTGCTCTTGTACCTCTTCCGGTATATCTATACTTGTGCCCTCCAGTGATAGCTGTCAGGTTTCCTCCACTATCAGTGTGGGGTTCACCAGTGCTATGTCTGGAGATGGGATTTCGTCGATATTGGCGATCTTCGGCAGCTGTTGTTCACCTTCTTCCATTTGTACTCATGGTCTGTTCTAAACTTTGTTCTTTCTAGTGGTCTGGCTCACTTCTGCTTGCTTAGGCGGTGCCATGGTGGTGAATGTCGAATGTTTGCTGGGTTTGAATGGTCTCTGTGACCTCTGTGAACTTGCTATGTTCTTTTCAACCTCTATCATTCTCTATATGCTCTCTTTTCACAAATGGACTATTTTCTCCCATGTCCGTGTGTTGTATGGGATTTCCATGAAGCTTTTCAAGGATGCTTTCTTAATTGTGGGTTCAATGCACCTTCGGTGGTTTCGTACTTGCCATTACTTTGCCTTGCCACCTCTAGTTGGATTGATTAATGTGGCGTCCCATCGTTCCTAACTCTGTCTTTTCGTACTTCTTTTGTCGACTTTCTTTTTCCCAGTTGTTTCCCTTGGTATGTGGTCATTATCCTTCTCCTCATCGAGTTTGTGCTCCTAAGTGTGCATGCTCTTTCTTTCTCCGGTGCACTGCGCTTCTTTTGGTACTCTTTACAATTTTTATTTTTTTTGTTTTTTTATTTTGCGGTGGATGGTCGACTATCCTTGTACAACTTCAATCGACTCCCATTGATAATCCCTTTGAGTTTTGTTCCTGATAAGTCTCTCAACTGTACAACTTCTCCATCAGTGATAGATTTTACTTCGTACGGTCCTAGCTAGTGAATTCTTATCTTTCCTGGGTGCTGAAGCGATTTGCAGTCGTACATCAGTACAAGATCTCCTTTCTTGAAAGTTTTCTTCTTGATATGTCTATCATGCCAAGCTTTGTCTCTTGATTTTTGAACTTGTTGATGGAATCCTGCTAAGATCCGGTCTTCCTCCATGGTCATTAATTGGTTTAGTTGCTCTTGTACTATGCCTCGTTCTGTCATATGTGTGATCATTGCTACGCGCAAGTTTGGTACTAAGAATTCTAGTGGCACCAATGCTTCTTGGCCATAGACCGGTTTAAATGGTGTGTGCCCTATCAAATTTTTGGATGTAGTCATGTAGGCCCATAATACTGCTGGTATTTTGAGGTCCTAGTCATCCCTATTGATGTTACATATATTTATCAGTGCGTTCTCCAAGATTGTGTTAAATGCTTCCACTATGCCATTTTCCTGTGGGTGATATGGTGTGCTCTTCTGATGATGGACCTCAAACTCTTCAGTCATAACGTTGATGGTGCTATTTATGAAGTGCATGCCTTGGTCGCTCATCAAAACTCTTGGGCACCCAAATCTAGTGATCACTTGTTCAAATAAAAAATGTGTTGTTGTTTCTGTGCGGCCTCTGCCCATCTTTTTAGGTACTTTGTCGTGGTGATAATGTACCTATCTCCTGTTCTGTTTGTTGGTGGGTTGATTGGTCCCATCTAATTCTATTTCCCACTTATCGAATGCATGCAATGTTACTTGTGGTCGTAATGACATCTCTTCCCTTTTGTTGGGTTTGCCTACCCTTTGACAGACATCACATCTTTGACAGTACTCCTTTGAGTCTCTATGAATTGTTGGCCACCATAGTCCTGTGTGCAATACCTTCTACGTGGTATCTTTTTCTGCGTAATGTCCTCTTGTGATTCCTTCATGAGCTTCTGCTAAGACTCTTGGTATTTTGTTCTCTAACACATACCTTCGCAAGATGTTATCTGTGCTCATTTTGTATAAGTGTCCTACAATCAGTTGATAGTCTGCGGCGCAGACTACCAGGTTTTTCTTCTGCATTGTGTTATATTTCTGCGGCATAGTACCTGTGCTCAAGTACCAGATGATATCTGCAAAGTGTTCATCAATGATATAGACTGAAAATAACTATGCATCTGAGAAGTTGTCTTCTAAATTCATAGGTTCTTCTCTATTTGTGACCCTTGATAAGTGGTCAGGTCCTGCATTCAATTTTCCTGGATTGACTATTACTTCAAAGTCAAATTCTTGAAATAACAGTAACCATCAACAGATTATCCCCCCCAACACTGGCTTGTTGACTAGGTATTTTAGGACTGAGTGATTTGTGAACATCTTAAAGTGTTTTCCCAATAAGTAGTGTCTGAAATTTTGCAGTGCATAGACCATAGTTAGGCCTTCCCTTTTTGTAGTGTTATAGTTATGCTCCGATTTTGAGAACTTCATGCTTGCAAATTCTCTCGAGTGATCCAAGTCCCCTGCTCATGGTTGTGCCAAGATATCTCTAATATCTACGGCTGATGCATCTACATGCACGTGGAATGTCTTCTCCCAATCTGGAAATACTAATATTGGCTCAGTGACCATCTTTTCCTTCAAGATATTCAGACCGTGTTGGCACTCGTCATTCCACTGAAACTTTGTATCTTTTCTTAACAAATTTTCCATTGGTGTAGTAATCTACGCATACCCTTTGATAAATTTCTTGTAGTATCCTATGTGTCCCAACATTGCTCTTAGCTAACAGACTTTTTTTGGTGGTGGCAAGTTAACAATTATTTCAATCTTTGCAGGATCTACTAATAAACTCTGTTTTCATATGATATGTCCCAGTAGTATCCCAAATGGTGTTCTGAATATGCATTTATTTATGTTCAATGATATTTGTCACTGCCTACATCTTTCTAACATCAGGTGTAAGAATTCTACATGGTATTTCAACAAACTATAGAATGTCCAATCGTCTAGGTATACCTCAAGAAACTGGTGGATGAATTCCTTAAATGTTGCGATGACTACTCTAGAAAATATTGTTGGTGCATTCTTTAGTCCAAACGACATGACTTTGTACTGGTAGGATCCCCATTCTGTCGCAAACGTGGTATTGTATCTGTCTTCTTGTACTATCTTGATCTTATGGTAGCCTGAGAATCCATCAGTGAATGAATAAGCTTCATGTCCTCCTACGTTCTCTAACACCTCATCCGTGAAAGGTGTAGGGAATGGGTCATGTAGGCATGCAACATTCAACTTCCTCAAGTTGACGCATATCCTTATCCCTCCTTTTTTCTTTTCTTGTACTACCATAGAGCTTATCCATTCTGATTCTTTGACCGATTCTATGATGTCGTCTTCGAGCATCCTTTCGATCTCAGCTTTGAATTTCTTCTTGTATATTGGGTTCGGTTTATATGGTCATTGTATGATCGATCTTGCTTCAGGTCTGAGAAGTATATTCATCTCTCCTAAATCTCTGGCTATACCCTTCATCTCTGTAAATGTTGTAGGAAACAATTCGTTGTACTTGCGCAATAACTCTGTTATGCTTTCCACTATTTGCTCATCCCAATAGTCTCCAATGCTGGCCATATTGGGATTCTCAACTGTCCCAATGTTGACTTTATTTACTTTGATCGGTGTGGAAATTAATTCTAATTCTATGGGTGGTCCTTCTAAATCTCTTTCGCCTTCTTCTTCTTCGATTTGAATATCGCACAGATTGTATTCATCTGGTGCTTCCTCTTGAACATGGTAACACGACAATAGTTCCTTGACTGTCTATTTATTCCGTTGTTGCTCTTCTGTGATAAGTTTTAATTCTAGTTCTTTGATGAATATTACTCCTCTTATCTGTTTGAGAGATGCATCTATGTTGGGGTTCTCATTTTCAAATAAGAAAGTGACCGCAAAATTCTGTTGCAATGTCGTCCATGTTGTAGTTCCTTTGCGCAATTCCTGGTCTATATACTAGTTCGTCGGTATGCCCTCTAGAGTGTGTATGAAATGATGAGTTCATTCCTTTGGGGGTGTCATTTTCTATAGTGTTCTGTAGTTATCCAAGTGTTCAGCTGGTGCCCCTTTTCCATTGTACTGTTGTTGCTTGTTGTTTTTCTGTTCTGCACCAAACCTTATGCGCAATAACCGCTTACATTGGTACCAATCTGTGATTTTCTCTTTGTGTGTGCCCCACCATATTGCAGGTGTGGCTTTGAGTGATAGATCAAGTGCTAGCAGTCTTTGGTTCTCTAATACTTCATATTCATATTGTGTCAAGAATGTTTCCAATTCATTTAGTCCGTAGAAACTAGGCGGTTCCCTTATCTCTGTGCCTACCCATCTTAGTGCGCAGTCTATTCTTGCACATATTCTCATGGATACTTCATGTAACCTTTTGTACCAGTTATCTAAACTGGTGTCTGAGTATGTTTCACATGAAGTAATGCTCCGCCAACTGAGTTTACAATCTATAGTTGGGTTTATGTAATCCTTATCACGCACAATTGTTCTATAGAACTGGCCAATTTCCTCTAAGTCTAGGAAAGTGGGTTCTATGAACTTCTCCCCTTCCGATGGATCTAATGGGGTGATTACCATGTATTCTCCTGACTCAAATTTTATCTTCCTGGTCTTCAAGTTGATTATGGCCTGGTTGTCAAACGCCCAATCCAGACAAAGGAATTATGGGTAAGGTGTTGTTTCATCCACTATTTCAATGACTTAAAAATTTGCTTTAGTGCACACTCCATCCAGATCTACTGTCACTCCTTTCAGCCTACCTATTGGTAGGACTCTGTGCTGGTTTGCTAGTTTCAATTGAATAGGTGAATATCCTAATGTGGGCTCTCCCCTGCATTGCCATGTCTTCTTTGGTAATACATTAAATTCAGATTCTAGATCCAGTATGATGTCTCCCATATTGAAATCTCCAATATTGGAATTCAGTCTAAATTCCCTACTTGTTCTTCTTCTTGTGTGTAGGTGATTAACTATTTTGGTTTCTAGTTTTCCTTCCATCTCAATGCTACATTTTTCTAGTATGTTTTTCAATATTTTCACAGATGATGGATCAATTAATACCTTTACACATGGTTGCAAAAATCCTTTGATTGTACTTACTTGTCCCATGGAATGTGTTTTGCTGGTATGATCCAATAACGAAGGCATCTCATACTCGGGTGCTTCCTTATTTTGCTGCGCAGCTGAATTCGTCGCAATATCTCCTTCTAGAATTCTTGTCAGGCTTGCCTAAATATCTCCTTTTCCTTTTGCGCGTCGAAGTGCTTCCTTGGTTCAACGTTATTTTTCACCCATTGACTTTGTGCTAGCTCTTGTAGAACAACGTCGTCCCTTGTTTTAGCTCCTCCGCGAGTAACTATATTGATGTTCCATCCTTCATCTCTTGCTTCGACTGAAATCTAGTGACCATTCTGGTTGTTCTGGTTCTTCTTTTCCTGGATATTTACTAGTAGTTTCAGACATTCTTCTGTATCATGGTCCGATGCACGATAATACATACAAGTTGTTGGTGGAAGTGGACATTCTCTTGCATAATGTCTTGGTTGTTGACAATTGTGACACACCACTGGTCCTATGCCTCGTCTGAAACCTCCTCTTGCTCATCCTCCACCTTTGTAGCCTGCTCTATCTCCTCTTGGTGCATTATACTGTAGCGCCTAATTATACTGTGCGGTATTGTATTGAGGCTATGTTGCGTTGTACTATGGCTGCGCGTTATTGTATGGTTGTTGTGCAGTATTATACTGCTACTGCGCAGTGTTGTATGGGGCTGGAACTGGATTAAAATGTGATGTGGCTTTCCCCATCATCATTTCTACCTGCACTCTATATGCATGTGATGTCCTTTATCACATCAACTCCATAGTTCTACAATCTTTGTCATCGTGGCCCAACGACTTGCAAAAGGTGCAGTATGAATTCTTTGGGACTGTCTGGTATTTCTACATCATTGGGAAGTGATAGGCGTCATGAATCAGTTTCTTACAGACTTCACACCATGGTCCTCCTATGGGTAACGAGTTTGGCATTCCTACTGCCATATACTAAGCGAATTTTGGGCATTTGTTCTTGTGGTGTCCTTCCGTCCTACATGTGGTACACCAAACAACTTCTCGTTTGTCCTTACTCTTATTCTGTTTTAATTGAAACATTAAGTTCTTTAAGTCCTCCTTCATCTCTTCAATAACTGGGTCTATCTATTGGTACTATTTTTTTTTCCAGTTGCAAGGCTTTCTGCAGAGCCTCTACCTACATCTAGAACTTCTGTTTTCGCAATGGATATTTTAAGTGTGGGAGAAGTGAGTTGACAAACAAGTGTCGATGCTGCATATCGGTCATGAGATATTTTAACTTTCCCTTCAGTCGCTTGAATCTTTGGTCAATCTCCCATATGGATTCTCCTAGTTTTTGCTGGATTTCTATCATCTCATTCATGTATTAATCCTCTGAGATCGGATTCTGGAACTCATTGCTCAGTAGCTTCTTAATGTCTGTCAGTTTCCTTGTCATCCCAGGAGCACTATTTTCATCAAGACTCATGTACCAGTCTAGTGCACGATCTCTTAGCGTAATCGCTAGTTGCACAAGTTTGGTATCTTCATCAGTGATCCATTTTGCTTCCTAAATCTTTGCACAAATGAACAAATGTTTCTCAGGGTCTACTGTTGCTTCTCCTCAAAATTCTGGTAACCTGATGGTAGGATCACGTCCTGCCATTCTGAACGTTGAACTATTATCTCCATGTGGTGTAGATACTTAACTAGTGATGCGTGGACTAGCTCCTCCATTTGTTGCTCCTTGTGTAGATGTAATTCCTGCTGTCAAACTTCTTCTGAACTTCGGTTGTCTAAATTGCGGTGTTCTCTTTGGTGTGTTAGTTGCACATGGGTTTATGGGTTCCACACTGACATTAATATGGATAGGATTGTTTCCTTCTCTTCCCATTCTTGGACCTCTCGTCTTCCTCTCATATGTTGTGTGTAGTATTTCCTCAATCTTCTTCACAACTCGAAGATCCTCTACCTCTTCCTCATCACTTTCCAAGCCTTCCCTCACAGATACAAATTTCTTCTTGGTATTCACCTTGTATTGGTAGGGTACTCCATTACACGTCTTTCCAGTTATCTCCAAGATCCACTGGATCTGGTCATCATCCATCATGATCGGGTCCAAGGGTTCCTC
>SNQJ01S0078156.1:42114-63037 GCA_010110895.2 Picea sitchensis
TTGTCACGAGAAGGCCTTATTGTATTCTCCATCAATGAAACGAAATATGTAAAACGATTTGAGGTAGATCAGAGTAACAAGTGATTTAGGACTAACTCGGGGATGGTCGACGCAATAAAAGGCTTAAAGACTATATAAATGGCTGACACAATAGAAGGATTTCCAGGTTGAACTTCTCTTTGAACATATTGATGACACGACAATTGTCTTGGAAACACTAACTCAACAATAGGGATCACAGACCAATTAGTAATCTTATAAAGGAGTATGATTAGGAAACAAGCAGATTTTCCAACATAGACAGAAAGTAAGTGAAAGGGTTTCATGTTCAAAAGTGACTCTTCCATAGAATACAGGTTTAGATACATTTCTTTCCCAATTTTCCCCCACCATTTATGGCGAGTACCTCTTTATTTTTACACAAGCTTGAGGAGGATGACATATGCTTGTTGATGTAAGCTCATCCTTCGGATGAGTCCATCAGAGTATGTTTAACGAAACCTAGGAAGGAGTGGTTTGAGCCCATATGGGTCTTTTGATGTGTGTTTAATGAGTCCAAAGAAATAAAACTCAGGGGTTTTTCATTTTTAGAGAGTCTAAAAAACACTTAAAGAGAACTCCATAAGTTCCTTTTTCGTAAGTTAGTATGACGAGACCAAAAAAGAGATAACCTACCACTCATCAGACATTTTCTTCAAAACTTTTATGAGCGTGAAAAAAAAAGATCACTCGACAATCTTTTCATGTTTAGAGAGTTTGAAAAGAGTGTAAAGGGAACTCCAGGGGGTTCCTTTTTCATATAACCTTTACGAGTCTGAATAAGTGATAAAATTTTACTCGGTTACATTCTCACGTATTTACGAGCATGAGAAAGAACAAAGACTAATCTCGGTAACTTATTCTCATGTATTTACGAGCATGAGAAATAATAAAGACTAAGCTCGATAACTTATTCTCATGTATTTACGAGCATGATAAATAACAAATACTAAGCTTGGGATTGTTTTCATTTTTACGCAAGATTAAAAAAAACAATATTATGCTTGGGATAGATTTTATTTTTACACAAGCTTAAAACTAGCTAAAACTATGCTTGAACCTGGTTTCATTTTTACACAAGCTTGAACTAGAGGAAACTATGCTTGAGGTAGGTGGTTTCATTTTTACACAATCTTGAACCATGAAAACTATGCTTGGACTTCCCAACGCATAACACAACGATGGTTGGTATTTATCCCCCAGCTTAAGAAACTAGCGACATAACTTCAACATGAATTCCAGAGGCTGAAAGCATTGCCGCCCAACCTTCGGTTCATCCAATGGCACAGGAGGATGAAAAGAAGCTTCAAATACTATACATAACGAAGTACTTGACTCAATCGAAGAGGGGGAAAACTATTTCATTTTTTTAACGAGCTTGACTCAGGAACACAAACTATGCTTGAGAATCCAGGTTAAATCCCCAGACCTCTGTTTCATTTTTTAACGAGATTGACACAGAAAAAAGAACTATGCTCGTAAGCCCTGTTTCATTTTTTAACGAGGTTGATATAGAGATGCGAAAAACTATCCTCACAACTAGTTTCATTTTTTTAATGAGATTGAAATCAGAAAACGATGCTCAAATCTTTTGTTTCATTTTTTAACGCAGTTGCCATGGAGACGAAAAAAAATATCCTCATAACCTCTGTTTCATTTTTAAACGAGGTTGTCACAGATATGCAAAAACTATCCTCGTAGATGGTTTCATTTTTTAACGAGCTTGAAATCAAAAAACCATGCTCAAATATGGTTTCAGTTTTTAATGAGATTGAAATCAGAAAACCATGCTCAAATCTCTCTTCTTGATCATGGCTTCCAAGAGAACAATGCTCTGGAAGGACACCATGTCAAGGGACAAAACTTGGTCATGGCCTCCAAGATATCTTCACTAGACAGAAGAACAACTCTCTGGAAGGACACCATGTCGAGGGTCATGATAGGGGTAAGGAGATCAGGCTCCAATAGCCTTACCAAAGAGATCGCCATGTCAACTATTGTATCCAAGTCATAAGATATTGAGCTTATAGTTAGAGGCTCATCTACATCAGCAATTGAAGGCATGGGAGACAATGCCACATAATTGACCTATGGCAGGGGCAATATCATCTACGTATACGAACCATTTATGGAGTTCATGGAGTTCAAGTCAGGACCAACGAATGAAAGTTGATCAACAGTCACAATTCTTCCATCGTGCGGGAAAGATATCACACAAAAAATAGTGGACACAATATCTTTCATGGCATAGACATAATTTCACCCAAGGAGTAAATCGAAATCCAAGGGGTCTTGGACAACCATGACAACAACAAAGATAGTTTTCCCTCCCAAATTTATAGGAAACTGAGGAAGGATCCCTAAATGGTGACTGTTTCTTCTATTAAAAGAGAGCAAAGTCTGGGTAACTGGCACAAGCTGAGGATAACCCAAAGCTTTCCAAGAAATAGAGGACAAAATACTAACGAATGAACCTTCATTTATCAACATTTGAGGAACGTCCCGACCACAAAATTGTATTGTAATGTTGAAAGGAATGTGAGAGGGAAGACAAGGTCTAGTTAGCACACCCCAATTAAAAAGGATGGCCTCTTTAATTGGAGGAGGTTCTACAAGAGAAGGAGGAAATACCCCTCGCACAATAGATTTTGTATCAACAAGAAAAACATGAGCAACATCAAGTTTACTCTTTAGAGAGAGAGTAGGATCGACCGATGACGAGATCAGATCAACCACTTGGGTTTCATTCTCCAAGGGGAGAATGTGGTCGATGGGTGGAAAGGGATCAATTGCTTGGGTTTCACTCTCTAACGAGAGAGTGGGATCGACCGAGGATGGGATTGGATCGACCACTTGGTCAACTGGTTCAACTAAGGACATGACCAGATTGACTACCTGATGAACCAGACTGGCCGACGAAGGATTTTGCATTCCATCAACTACAGGTGGGTCGAGAGTAAGCTTGTGATAAGCAGCTGTAAGTTGAGGCTGGGAAACAATCATGTCTTTCAGTAATTTCAAGGCTTCATCCATACAAGGTAAAAGGTGAGTTTGATGACTCCCTCTGCATAACATACACGGGAACTTGACTCTACTTTTCTTCTTCCCAAATGTATCTTGACTAGTTGATGGGAGGTCATCAACATGTTGTTTAGAGGATGACGACATTGGTTAGCGAGGGTGTGTAGACCACACTTCTATAAGCTTGGATAGACCAGGGAAATCCTTAAGAAGATGGCTACCCTTACAAATCTTGCAAGGGTACTTGGGCTTACGATGTTGTTTGGGTGATCTTGGCATCATCAAAACTCCAAGCACGATTATCAGTAACTAGTGGTTTTCCAACATGTCCAGCAGTGGTTGGAGGTTTAGACCCTTTCTTATTTTTCTTCTTCTTCTTCTTCTTCTTATCCACTGGGTTACTAGCTGCAGAGATTTCGAATAAGATGAAATGGAAAAATACCTTGCAATTGAAGAAGGTGAAGAATATCTTACTGGTGAAGAAGGTGAAGGATCAATATGAGGTTGATTTTCTCGGGGGGAAGTTCTTACAATAAGCACTAGTTTCATTTAGGATTACCTGAGTGGAAAACAACCATACCGGTAATCCAATTATGAGACCTGGAAGGCTCAAAGTAGCGATGTGAGGAGGACCAATGTTTTCGTAAAAAGGAAAAACAAAAGGTTCCCCTGGAAAAGGGGTTCCCTCATTGATCATTCTAGGAATTGATTCCATTAAATAAATATCCAACCTAGAGTCTGCTAGGGAAAACAAACAACACATGCTAAAAATCTAGGAAGAAAACAAGCAAACAAAACCTTCTTACAATGAACACACTAGTTGGTGATGAAATCCAATGTTGCAAGGACAATGTAAGAATATGCTTACATAGAGCGGGTGGAAAATTTACGTTGACGACCTTCTTAATGAACTTACGCCTTGGTGCAAGCTCTCACACATAAACGTGGGTATACCCTCCAAGGAGCCCAAGTGATTTTGGCCAACGTCGATTCCAGGTACTGTGAAGACTTTCCCCTCCACAGTAACCTTGTGTAAATACCCTAAAGATATAGGCCACTAAGGTTACCAATTACTCCAATGATGCATGAGGAAATAGTCGACAATATAATCCACACACAAAGGCAGGGTATCTATCCCAAAATCAACTCGAGGTGCTCCCACACATAAACGTGGGTATACTCTCAAGTGACCCCCAATAATACACACAATCTCTACACTAAGACCAAAAAAGAAGGGTGAGTAACTCTGTCAGTCCTAATGCGACCTCATGATTGACCCTTGTGTGAGAAGGGCTTCCCAGGACCAAAATGTAGCAAGTGGATTTAAACTCTCCCTATCACAAGATTCTATGTTTGTTTGCAGCTTTGGAAAGTTATCTTTCACACCTATTCCAAAGCCCTACAAGTAATCTAATGTAGGTTTGCTACTAGAAAATATAAAAATGTATAATCAATTTTTATAAGCGCTTTATTTTAAGGTTGTTGTTACTCAAGAGGAAAATGGCATGGACTAAATGATGTCTTGACTGACTCTAAACAATGCAAATAAATGAGAATGCAAACATTTCACTTCGATGAAAGCTATATTACGAGAAGGAGAAAATGTTTATCATTCCAAGATGCATAATGTCCCAAAATTTTACTAAGAGCTAAGAGACTGTACACCAATACATGATTCTTGGCCCCCCCCGGCCACGAGGGGGAATTTTTTTTAAGAATTCAAGACCAAAAATGCCAAAAATCATGCAATTTCACTACTTCAAATGCAAAGATGCCCCCAATCTAATGCAAAACAAGAATATAATTTTTTGTTTCAAAGATAGCTAAAAGCAATAGAAAATATCTATAAAACAAAGTAACCCAAACAAATTTTCTCTTTTAACACGAACTATTCAGAAAAATAAGTGTTCTTTCACTAAACACTTCTAAAGAAAAAACAATGCTTTGTAACTGAAAGACACTCAAAGCAAGAGACCAAATCTTTCAAAAGAAAACAAGCTAAAACAAAGCAAATATGGCTAAAAACATATTGAAATCTGTCAAGCAGACTGTAAACAGACCCAACAAATCACCCCAAACACTTTTCATAGATTTGGGTAAGGAAAAACCACCAAAATCTAAAAATTTTCCAAATCATCACCGACTGTAAGACCTACATAGAGCGACGATCCTGGGTCACTACAGGCTAGAAAACAAATACAGTGTGACATCGTTGCACTGTGTCAAAAAGGTAGGGTGCATCGATCCTGGATCGTCGCACTGTCCCTCAAAGAAAGGTGCGACGATCAAACAAAAAATGGAAAAAATAAAGAATCATGAAGGTTTTCTAATGAATTTAAACAGTCGAAGAGTTCATCTGGATCTCCCAGTGACTCAGAAAATAGAACCCAGGCAATCAAAGTAAGAAAACAAGGAAAACTAGGAAAATAATTTGTTCCCCAGTATGGTCACCAATTTTGTTATTGGGCTAATTGTTAAGTGTGGACACAAATCAATTCCCCTAGTTTCACTATGAAACTAGAACAAAACAAGACAGTACAATACTCTTTCCTTAGATTTCAATTATCAAATGAGAAATGGATCTAGAACATACCTTTTAAATATCGAAGATCCGACTTCTCCAATTCAATACAAGCTCCGTCACAAGGCTTATGGAGAAATATTTGCAAAGGAATGAAAGCCAACGAAGACAAGAATAATAAAATAAATATTTGATATGAAACTATGTATCTGATCAAGGAATCATACAATATGAACAAATAAAATTCATGTAGGAAATAAAAGTATATCTGTATTAAAGAATGTGGAGGAAAGATACAACCAAACTCCTTGATGTTGTCAGATTCCTTCCAATAGTTCCTTGCTTCCCACACACTTCTAATCCACGGATTCTAAGACTGTAGATCTGATAGCTACTCACAATCTATCTTGACAAAAAAAAGTTCAAAGCCAATATACAAGCTCCAAAGAATCCAAGCTACAAAACCCAAGCTAACTTTCTCCATGAGATCTCCTCTCCTTTTATAAGTTGAAGAGGGTAAGGTAAGGAGGTTAGGATGATCCCACTAAATCAAAAAAGAGAGTAATATCCAAACCAATCGGAGGCCACCTCACCATAAAATCTTCTCCTTCTAGAAGCATCAAGAAGATGTTTATTTTTCCCACGTACAAAAATTGTTCCACCCTAGATATAGTGCAGCCTACAATGATGTCACAGTCTAGATTTAGAGCAGGGTGTGATGATCAGGCATCACCACACCCTGTGTATAGTGCAACCTGTGGTGATCTTCCTTAATAGTGTTTTTACAAAGGAAAATACAATTTCTTCTCTCCGACAAAGTTCTTCTCCCTTCTTTCTTCGGGAATTTAGGCCACTGATCCTTCTAAATAAAAAGGATAGGTTTACATCATTAATGGTCATAAGAGTGAAAAAAATAATGTGTAACAACGATTTATGACTGAGATATAATCCGAGACTCTGGGATTCAGAGGTTTCTACGACTCCAACACACAATGCCTCCTAGGAAGCCAAACATCAAACCGTAATCTATGACTCACACTCCTCCTATAGCCAATGAATATGATTAAATCTGACACTCTGGGGTTCCTTGCTCCAAATGAACACCACTAAAATCCCTAACAAATGAACGTTGAATTGGCAAAGGGAACATATCAACGACTCACACTTCACCCCTTGATCTATGGCTGAGATCCGCTCCGAGACTTCAGAGCTTTGGGGCTTCGACCACTCTGCAACGATTACCTCAAAAATATCCCAATTAGTCGAAGTGGCGAAGGGATTAACAATCAATCACCCCCACTTCACTCTATGATCTACATCTGGAGATTAATTTGGGACTCCGGGCTTCGGGGTTTTCTCCTCCTAGAAACACAAGGACCAATATTTCCCAAAGTGTCGAATCCTCGAATAATGAGATCTACGACTCACATTCTCTTGCACTCAGATCCAACGATTGGGATACAATATCCTTTTCTGTGTGCTTCACCTATGATCTTTGGGTTTAATCCAACAACCCAGATCTAATCTTTCAGTCCAAATCTACGTCTGTTGTGGCTTCCTCCTCTGTGACTCCACTTCCCTTCAATGAAGGATTTTTCAAAGGTTTTTTTTCAAAGGCTTGGCCTTTGATTTCTCCTCTGCAAGGTCAACTCCTTGGTCTCTACTTGTGTTCTATGAAATTCTACACCTCCTAAGCTTGGAACTTACAATAATTTCTCTGGCGCACACTTGCGCATCTCCCACAGTCTTTCGAATGACTCCTTGTGCCCTCTTGGCATTCCCGATCTTTCTCCTGATATTACAAACACAGTCAAAGTGTTCCTTAAACACCCTTCTGGCACTTCGTGCTCTTCCTCCTAGGCTTTACCAACACTTTGACAAAGTGTTGGCTTCGTGCACTCCTTGCACTCTCTCTCCTAAGTCTTGGACTTTATAGACTCACCTGTGTAATCCTTGTGTTTACTCTTTCCTTTGAGATTTTACACTACTATGAGTGTAGGCGCACTCCTTCTGCTCATTTTGTGCACTCCTTTCACTCTCCCTTTTGAGCTCTACTAATTCTGGTGTGCCCACATGGAACACTCCTCATAGAACTCTTGACTAAGTTCTATCACACTCCTTGCGTTGGATTTTCAGAGTTCTCAATAACTCCGGTGTGCAATCCTTGCACCGCCTTGAGGGTCCAAAACACTCATAAATTCATACAGACACGAAATTATATATATTCCTACAAATTGAACATGTATATACTCATGGAATTCACACATGCACAGTAAACATTCAATAAACATTCAGAAAAAAAGTACTCATTCACATAGAACACACATAGAGATTCACATGCAGGGAAATCTTCTTTTCTATTAAATATGAATGCTTTTTAGAAGAGTTTATAGTGTTTACAAGACTGGACTGCGATAGAGTCTCAATTTTTCTCTCTTCTCCAAAATTCTCCTCTCTTGAGAGATATTTTCCTTACACTCTCCTAATTCCCTCTTCTACTTGAGAACTATTTGTCTTTTCCTTCTACATTATGATCTCCATAAATTGATCTCTTGTTTTTTGCAAAAGAGGGGCTTCTCAAGCCTTCCTCACCTAATACATTAAATTACATTTAATTTACAACGCATATGGATTGGAGATAGATTCATCTACCTGTCAGCCATTAAAGACGACTTACATTATCCCTACACAAATACAATGGCTCTGCCTTCCTTGAGCCTTACACACTTAATTTACATTAAATGATAAATTTAAAAGAAAATGAGAAGGTTGTCGCTTCTCTCTCCTCAGGATCTGCTTGATCAATGCGCGTTGTTACATTGGTTGTTGATATGGTGTTGATGCTCCTGCATCAGAATGTTGAGTCTTCAAGGAAAAATTTCATATGCTTCTACTAGCAACAATTGTTTTGGGTCATCATTGAACATGAGGAATTATGGGAACATATGTTTCTAATAGAAACAAATGTTTTATGTCATCATTGTGACCCATCATCAGGGCCATGAGGAATAATGAGAACATTACATGTGTGTGTAGAGAGAGAGGGGGTGAGGGGGGGTGGGAGTGTTACACTAGAGTAAACACTATGGAAATTTTCAAATATTGTTTTCATATTTTTCAACTCTTTGTGATTGCACTCTACATGTTTCATACCTTAACATTTTGATGAACAAATTCACCATCTCGAAATGGTAGCTACACTTTAACAACCACAAGTGCATTCCACTACCACTGAGATGTTCATTGGGATACTACTAAGATGTACAACTAAAAAATATTCCAAATAGAAATACAAAATTTGTAATCAGAAACTTATCAAACATATGGTCCAAAATCTTCCCAAGGGTAGTAGCCCCTTAGATTCCACCAATTTCTATAATACCCTTGAAATATAATATTTTAAATCATGTATTATTTTTATAATGTGGTATATGTCATGGAAGTGTTGGGTATGTGTTATATTATTTGCAAGACAAAACCTAAGCACTAGTTCCCTCCTGCTTGGGGGTTCAGGCGTGGAGCCCCTGAATTTTTTTTTAGCAGTTTTTTGGCACATGGTTTTCATTGATGGTTTTCTAATTCTGGTTTCGGAATTAGGGTTGTTGACTAATCCAAGTCAATGGATTAGGGGTTTTGGATACCGCCGTATCCTATATATATTGTATTGTAAACAATAAATATATGATGAATAAAGAATTAGAGGTGGGGCTCTAAACATGTTGTTGGTTTTCCCTGTTTGGGTTCTCAGGGTAAACTATCCATGTAATGTTTGTGTGTGTGTGTGTGTGTGTGTGTGTGCCATTGTATCTTTTATATTTGTATTAAGAATTCATTTGCAATAATTAATTGTACAAGGTTAAAATCTACATTTGGTATTAGAGCAGTTATTGGCTTCAAGGGGACCCCTTTGTGGCTAACGGTTTGGATCGGGTCTATGATAAACCTCGTTACAATGGCCTATAACAAAAGTATGGTCTCCTCATTGATTTTGTAATATTTTTATATAATTATCACCCTTCAACAAAGTCTTGAAGATCTACTTCAATTTCTTCTTTTCTAATGAGATATAGAATGAACATGACTCACATGGTTAAGCATGATTGAGGTATGCTCAAAATATGAATATAAGATGCACTTCTCATGCATCATATTACATCCTTTCTTGTATGGGTGTTCACACAAATATTTGATTTGTTTATTGTGTTTAAAGTTTTATATTGTCATTTTTAACTCTTTGAAATTCCTCCAAACAAAACCTGGCTCGGTGGTTATGAATTTGTATTATTATTAATGTGTATATAACCCATCAAAAGGTTATATTCAAAATTAAAAAATATACCTATTATTACTTTCTATTGAAATTTCAACTTATCTATCTATATGGTTGTTTGTTAAATTTTAACATTTTAAAGAATTGTAAGGGCAATATTTTATTTATAATATTTTTTTGAACTGTATACATACTTTACTTTTATTATTAAAATTGAAGTACAAATATTTTTAAAATCTTTCATAATAGAAGAATTGAATGAATATATACCCTTCAACTTGAAATTAAACCTTTCAAATTTGATCATTAAATATGGAAAAACAACCCATGAAACAACATTTTATAAACTCATGATATAATCATGACATTTTACAATTTTCACTAAAAATTTAGAACAAACTTTATCAACAAATCAAATCATTTATAAATTTTGTTAATGGAAAATTTAACCTTAAAAATATATCAAACTTACATTTTCAAAAAACCACCTAAGGATAAGATCTATGACTTCTACCTAGCTTATCTCATGCTACATGTACATGTCAATTCATAAGGGTTTTTCATGTTTCCCTCGACAATATGTCTCTTTATTTTCATTTATATTGTGTCCCACTTTGTTTTTTATATATTATGTCACTTACATCTCTTCTCCATCTCACTTACTTACCTTTTTAGTCTAATGGTATCGCACTTACTTGCCTTTTTAATCTAATGCTTGGATAAACTAACCATGGCTTATTATACGATGACATGTTTGATACACTAAATATAATATAATTAGATGTAAAATAGTTATGATTAGTTTTAAGATTAACTATAATATAAACATATTTCTGCTCAATCATATACTTAATCTATTTATTATTTTTTCAACATTTCTATTTATTATTGATCCAGGGATTTAGGAGAAAAACAAATTGATTAACAGACTGAATACAATAAACACAGAGATATGAAGAATATCACAAATATACAGTGAACAATATCTTCTATTAAATAATGAAATAGATTGAAACTATAAAACTGCAGAACTGAAACAGTTGCTCGAATGGTGGTAGCTATCTCTGAGAAAAGATGTGGCTGCTATGCACATCCGTCTGAGTAGAATGGATTATAATGAGGATCCAGAGGCCTTTTTGATATTACTCATGAATGCCAAAACCATAGACATCCAAAAAACTAACCCTAGAAGGTGAAACGCCAAAAGTCATGTGGGCCCTATGGGTAAGTTGGTGTAATTTGGTACCTCAACTTCCCTGGGTCATAAATTTTTCATACAACCTTCATTTTAGGTGTGTGATAGCCCGTTGGAAAGGTCTTTCAGAGAACGACACATTATGCCATCAAACTCTTAATCTGTCTACAATTTAACTATGGTGAGCCAAAAAACATAGCGTTTAGGGCCCTAAAACAACCTTGGAAGTATAACAGGATGTGTTGACATGAAAATATACAAAATAAGCAAGTTGGATTAGGCGAGAGGCCACCTGTATCCACATGGAGTATGTGTGGGGCTTCAGACAACCTTAGAAGTGTAGAACCCACAATTACAAAGCAGTACAAAAGAACGTGTTGAACAAAAACGGACACGAGGAGCCAATTTGAATAGGTGGGTGGCCACCAATATCCACCTGGATCAATGCTTCCCCCTTAGAAAGCTTTGGTCTCCATTGCGTTGATTTCCCCCATCAGGTGAGGAAAATTATGCTAGATTTGGCCTCAGGTGAGCCACTTGCCTTGGTGTAGGAGTTTCCCTGCCTTGACAACTCAATAAAGTTGGATCCACTGCTAGTGAGTGCCCTTGACCTGTGTGTCCACTATTTGGTTAGTGGATGCTTGTGCCATGTAGTCAAGGTTGAGCTCTGTTGGTGTCATCTATTTTGCGATCTTGGAGGTGTCCAATAATGGTGGAAAATATGGTCGAAGGAGGTCCACATTGAATACTGGATGCAGACCAAGGAAGGGTGGAGTGTTGAGATCAAAATAATTACTAACCACAACCTTGGTGATAATGTAAGGCCAATAACGAAGTGGGTGAAGCTTTTGATGGGGTCCGGTGAGATGCTCCTTCTGCAAATGTAACCAGAATTTGTTGCCAACCTGAAACTGGTGTGGTACCTTGTGTTGATCATGGAACTGCTTGTACTTAGCATTGGATTTCTGCAAAATCTCCTGGACTTTTTGACAGATGTGCTGAATCCTCTCAATGAATATGGTGGATTTTTCTATTGCAGATTAATCATTGGAAGAGTCTATCTATGCAGTGGCAAGAGGAAGTGCAACATCAATGGGTCTCAAGGGTTGGAATCCCATACCCACCTAAAATGGGATATGATCGATGGAACTATGGAGAGACCCATTGTAACTATATTGGACATATGGGAGAATCTCGTCCCATGTACGTAGATGCTTAGAATTGTACATGTGCAGGATGTGCACAATCATCTTTTTGATGACCTATGTTTTTCCATTGGTTTGGGGGTGGAAAGCAATGGATTTTGTGAGCTTGGTTTCCAACAGAGACCAGAGACTCGACCAAAATGTGTTGAGGACCCTGTTGTCTTGGTCAGAGATGATGGTCTGTGGTATCCCAACGTGGACCCACACTCGTTCGAGGAAGATATTGGTAGTATCAAACGTTGTGACATTCTTCTTACATGATGTGAGGTTGGCCATCTTCGAAAACCAATCAATGACCACAAACACGCAGTCATTTCCTTGCTTGGTGGATGATAAGCCAGACATGTAATCCATTGAGATGGATTCCCAAGGCTTCTCAGGAATAGAAAGAGGGGTGTATAAGCCTTTCTTCTTGATGGATGGCTTGGAAATGGCATAGACAGTGCAATATCTAATATACTTTATGACTTCCTATTGAAGTTTTGGCCAATAAATGTTTTTTTGAAGAATGACCATAGTTTTCTCTACACCAAAATGTCCTGCCACCCGACTGTAGTGGGATTCCCAAATCATCTTTTCACGCTCGCTTTTAGGAACACAGAGATGGCCTAGGTGGCATAAGAGTCTGTCCTGAATGTGAAAATCAATGACAGTTGCACCTGTACCCAAGAGTTGATATGTGGTGGTGAAGTTTGACTATTGCTAATAAAGTTGGGGCCAGTCAGATGCTTCATGTCCACGGGAATGGAGCACAGTGGTGAGTGCAGCCACAGGAGGCCGACTGATGCAGTCAGTGAAACTATTGGAGATACATGTCTTATACTTGATGTTGATATGGCACTGCTACAGGTAGGTGGACCACTTATGATGGTGGTCATTCTGTAATTTCCCCTATGTCTATATGAACTACAGAGGCTTGTGATCAGTGTGTATGATTGTCTCTTTCCATGGAATGTAATTTTTCCATTGATGACATGATTGTACAATGGAGTACATTTCCTTGTCATAGGTGGGGTATTTACGGACAATATGAGATATTATCTCACTATGGTGTGTCATCGGATTCCCATGTTGAGTGAGAACTGTGCCCACAACACAGTCATATGCATCAGTCTCAATCTTGAATGGTTCCTGCAAATCGGGCAAGGAGAGTAATGGAGTTGAGCACAAGCAATGCTTCAAATCATCGAATTCTCATTGCTTCACCTTCCCCCACATGAACTTGTCCCTACCACCGTCCTTGGTCACCTCACTGAGGGCCCATGCAATATGGGAGAATCCCAACATGAACCGTTGATAGAAGTTGGCTCGTCCCAAGAAGCTCTGAAGCTCGATCAGTGTGGTTGGGGTTTTCCAGTCACGAAAGACTTGGATATTAGCTCAATCAACATGTACCCCATGCTCATAAAAAATGTATCCCCGATATTGAACCATGTTCATGCCAAAAGAGCATTTTTCCAAGTTGGCATAAAGCTTGTGCTACCACAGAGTGCTAAAAACCTGTTGAATATGTCGCATGTGCTCCTCCCATGTTCTTCTGAAGATGAGGATGTAATCCAAATATACTACCACAAAGGAGTTGGTGAAGAGTATCAATACATCATCTATCAACTTCATGAAAGTGGCTGGTGCATTTGTTAAGCCAAAGGGAATGACTAGCCATTCGTAGAGACCTTCTTTAGACTTGAAGGTTGTCTTCCATACATCAGTTGGTTCTATGGGAACGTGGTGGTAGCCACACTTTAGGTCAATCTTGTTGAAGAAACTTTACCCGTTGAGTTGGTCAATAAGGTCATCAATCCTGGGAATGGGGTAGCGATTCCTAAATGTGATTTTGTTTAAGGATCTGCAATCAATGCAAAGTCACCAAGTCCTGTCCTTCTTCTACACCAGTACAATTGGGCTTCCGCAAGGGGAGGAGATGGGTCTGATGTGCCCCTTTTGAAGAAGCTCTTGGATCTGACACCTGATTTCTTCATTCTCCATCAGCGAGCACTGATAGATTAGTCCATTAGGTAGAGGTGTGTTGGGGGTCAGATCAATTGGATGCTTGACTTGGCAGTGTGTTGGTACCCCTGTAGGTGAGGCAAAGATGTCTATGTATTCTTTCATGATCCCGTCCACTTGCTTCTGCTGCAAAAAGAGGCATTATGCATAGGCCATAGATGTGGCAGAAACTGTATGCTTACTGTGAGCACAGATCACAAAGAAGAAAAAATTCCTGGTCTGTGAAATGACCTTATTGCATTTCTTAGTAGAGATTAGAGAAATAGCAGTAGGGAGCGCTACCTCTGGGATATTTTATAATTGTCTACCCAAAGTAATAATAACACTGTGGGGTCTAGAATCATACACAACATGACACTTACACAAATATGATTTTCCTAAAAGAACATCACAAAATTCAAGGGGAACAATATCACATAGTACCTCATCTTTGAAAGGCTTGATGCCATAGGGAAGACGACATTGTTGGCTGACACAAAGATCTCTTCCTTGACAAAGCCAGTCGATGGTGTAGGGTTGTGGGTGTGGTGTTGTTGGCAGGTCCATCCTCTTGATGACCTCTACTAAAATTGAGTTCTTCTGACTACCGTTTTCGACAATGAAATGAATCAGATCCCCCTTGACCCACATTTGTGAGTGAAAGAGGTGTTCCCCTTCATCTGGTTCTTCTGGTTCGCTTGGCCAAACTTTGGTGGTAGCGACAGTGGAACTAGGTTCAACATCGATAATCCACTTCCCTCCTTTAGGATTTGAGTTTAAATCAGAATCGGCCACTAACTCGGAAGCCTTCAACTCGGCCATGAGGGACTTCTTGGAGCGACATTCTTCAGTGTTGTGCCAAGGAATTTTATGGTACTCACACCATTTTCCCATGTCTTTCTTCATATTCTCATTTCCCTTCTTGTGTTATGGCTTGGATTAATTGTCCTGAGGGAGGTCATATTGACTTGGTCCCTTGTTGTGTGGGTTGGGGCTGCCTTTTCCCTGCTTCGGCTGTGAGGGGTTTGGAGATCCAAACTCTCTTCGGTTCTACTTAAATTTTTTCTCAATCTTGACAGTGTATCTATAAGCCGTGCCCAATGAGGCGATGTCTAGGAAATCCATTTATGTTTGAATGTATCTATGCAAACAACCATGGTATTTTAGCACCATATGATTCTCAGGGTCTTTGATACCCAATTTGCTGCGTAGGGTATGGAAAATATTGGTGAAATCTGGTACTTTCTGGTCCCTTTCTTGACATAGGGTGGTCCATCTGGTGTACTGGTCTTCGTAGCTTCCAACAGGGTTGTATTTTTCTTTAATGGAATCCCATAAGGAATCACATGTAGGGGCCGCTACAAACATTGTATATTCCTACATGACCCTTTTCTTAGAGTAAGTATCCCACCAGTCTTTAACCTGGGGAATGACCTTGAGGAGTGAAAAAGTGATATTTTCCCTATCGAAAAAATTGTGGACTGAAAATTATCCTTTGAGAAGATTCAACCATTTATCTACATCATCCACATCTATCACTCATTCAAATAATGGAATATCAAAATTTACATGCACCTTGAAGGGGGTTGCATGGTTGCTTGATAAAGATGCTTCTACTGTGGGCAACCATTGAAGGATCTGCGTGAAGTTATCCATCATTTCGTTCCTTTGTCATGCGAGGGCTTCCTCGACCAACATTTTAATAGGATCTCCTAATCCATCATCTTTATTTTAATCCCCCATGGGTTTTTGTTAGGCTCAACATGGCCAATCTTGTAATGGCTTGATTGGTTTGAGTCCCAACTTCTTGTACCTAGATCTTGTAAGGGACATGCACAAAGAAAAATTAATGAAGAGAAGACCGCTCTGATACCACTGATCCAAATTTAGGAGAGGAACGAACTGATTAACAAAATGAATACAATAAACACAGAGATATGAAGAATAACAAAAATATCCAGTGAACAATATCTTCTATTAAATAATGAAATAGACTGAAACTGTAAAACTACAGAACTGAAACACTTGCTCGAATGGTGGTAGCTATCTCTGAGAAGAGATGTGGTTGCTACCCGCATTTGTCTAAGAAGAATGGATCACAATGAGGCTCCAAAGAACTTTTTGATATTACTCATGAATTCCAAAACCCTATACATCCAAAAACCTAACCCTAGAAGGTGAAACGCCAAAATTCATGTGGGCCCTATGGGTAAGTTGGTGTAATTTGGTACCTCAACTTCCCAGGGTCATACCTTTTGCATACGACCTTCATTTTAGGTGCATGATAGCTCGTTGGAAATTTATTTAAGATAACTACACATTATGTCATCAAACTATGACTCCGTCTACATTTTGACTGTGGAAAGCAAAAAAAGACAACGTTTAGGGCCCCAAAACGACCCTGGAAGTACAAAAGGATGTGGTGACATGAAAACATACAAAATAAGCTAGCTAGATTAGGTGAGATTCCACCAGTATCCACCTGGAGGATGTGTGGGGCTTCAGACAACCCTAAAAGTGTAGAACCCACAATTACAAAGTAGTACAAAAGAATGTGTTGAACAAAAACGGACACAAGGAGTCAGTTGGAATAGGTGGGTGGCCACCAATATCTACCTGGATCAATTATTCTTTCAACATTGCATAAATTTTGGTTATATTGTAGATTGTGATTAGCTTCTTATTGTTGGAAACACCTACCACACTTAGAGGGAGGGGGGTGGGGGGAGGGGCGTGAATGAGTGTGGGGATATTTTTCCCAAAAATTCCCTCTCACACAAAACTCATTAGTTAGCATTCAACATTTTACTCATTACTCATTACTGTCATTTATAACCAGTTAGATGTGAACACATATCAGAAATATATCATAAACAAGCCATCACCACAAGGAACACAAAGAACACAAGATGTATGTACAATTTGCTTTTTATTATGGACTACAATCCTTGGGGATTTTCGACAACAAATGAATAGAGTACAACTCTACAAGAGCACCAACTCTATCATGCAAGACTCAACTTACACACTCAGTACCAACTGCAATGAGGCAACAATCCTCAACAGATATCAATCTACAATAGGTATGCGACCTGTCGGTAGTGCAGCACGCGTATGTACGCGCCCTACCAGTAGTACAACCCRTGTGTATATGTGCCCAAGCAGTACTAAAACCTACGTATACCTTCTGAGMTATTAGGGTTTATCATTTTCATCACATGCTCAGATCCTCTRCAACCTGCAATCATATTCTCTTATGTMTTTCACTATCCAAGTTGACCCAAAACCAGTCACAACACATCCAAGCTCTCCAATAGTCTACTCATGCTCCACAACCAATCAATATGAATGTTATCTCAATCATGTATAAAMAACTAGTATACCATAGCAATCATGTCACCACTGAATCACAAGAGTATTGCTCATTCCATAAACCAACATAGACCACATCATAGAAGCCATACCAAGAACTCCCTAAGCATTCACAATACAACAAGATATACTATCCATCAAGACAATAATGTAAGCATACCAGTGCTTGAGTGACAGATCTGATCCCATAGAATGCAGATCTCGAACCTGCTTCAATATTCAACAGCTTGTCATCAGCTCAACCATAAATATCCATGAGTTTATCCACTGTGCGCTCCCTATACACTGACATCTCGTGTACTGTACGCACCCTGTACACAGACAGCTTGTGTATACACACCCTGTACACAGACAACGTGTGTATACACATCCTATACACAGACAGGCGTACGCACCAAAAAATAGGGTTTTTTTGTGATTCCGAGAATTTTTCCGTCATGATCTCAGACTTTCCAAAACTTCAATGCATCCATGAGATACTCCCGATCTCCTCTCTCTCAGAATATATCTTCAATCATGCTCAAGAGATCCACACAAAAATGCTCTCACAAGAAGTTCTCCATCAATACTCCAAAAGATATTGTCACAAGAAGCTCTCCATTGATCCACAAAAAGGATATTTTGCAAGAGACCATTGCTATATTATTTATACTTTCATCCTCTAGGTCACTTAACCCATTTCTAGGTCAGTTAACCTATTTTCCATATTTTAGGGTTAACCACTTTTCATAAATAGAAAGTTTTCCAATACTTTATCATTTAAATATTCCTTCTTGATTTTGTCTCCTTACTTTATCATTTAAATCATCTTTCTTGATTTTGTCACTTCTCTTTATTATTTAAATAATACACCTTGACTTTGTCACTTTACTTTATCATTTAAATAATGATTTCTTCTTTTCATGCACTTTGACTTCTTGACTTTGTGGGATTCAAGCCAACATGTGAAGGTCCTCCAACTTTGTAAGGCCATAACTCTCAAACCATGAGGAGTTATGTGACGTTACACATACCACCAGAAATGGCATGACAAGAATTATCCATCTAGGATAGTTTCATCAACAAATTCATTGATATTCATCTCATTATTCCACATACAAGCATGGGTCCTCCAACCATTTTTCTAGGATAACTCAATCCACAAAGCGTCTTCCTGTGAGGGATTTCACCATAAGGGGACCACTTTGGAGTTCATCCATTTGTACACTTTATCAACCATGATAAGACTATAATTATTCATCTTTTGCATCAATCCACCACTGCATCATATACATTAATTATGCATCATGTATCAATGACAACTAATTGATCCATCTTCATCTATGCATTCACATCAAGGACAATACATATTACATTACATCAATCATCAATCAATAAATCCTTTGACATCAATCAATCACTTGGCATCAATCAATCAAATCATTGGCATCAATGACAACATTATCCAACAATATCCCCCTTTGGCATTGATGGCAATACCAACATTGATGTCAACACCAATTACCAATTATTGATGTCAACATGTAGATAAGGCATGCTCTACATCAATATTCAATGTGACTGTCTCTCCCAAATGTGACTATCTCTTCCAATCAATAATCATCAATCACATCAATGTGACTATCTCTCCCCCTTTGACATCAATGGCAAAGGACCATTCTCCTCTTGGGGCTGCTCCCCCTGCTTGAACTTTCCTTGGGGTCTCTCCCCCTGTCTGAGTGCCTTTGATCTTCCTCTGAATAATCTCTCCCCTTTTGAACAAGGGATATCACTCAGGTGTAATGCTGAAGATACATCAAACATACTCCCCCTATGACCATTTCTCCCCCTAGAATTATGCTTATGTTCTTTTTCTTCAAATATAGGGCTCTTTTCTAGGTATGCATTTGATAAATATCTCCTCCTAGAATCATGGGAGGAAGAATGACTCCCCCTATGGGTATGTCTACCCTATCTTCTCTGCAAGATGAAAAATGTGCTACCATATAGCGATCCTTGGACTTGTTCATGCATCAAACTCATGCCATACCAAGCATCATGAAGCAAAAGATATGTCAACAATGAAATAAAGAATCATGAGCAAAATATCAACCAAGTCCATCCTGTACAAAAATGTGTGCTCATCATGCACAAAACCTATGTATTTCAACCATGTACATCAACATCATGCAATGTGCCAAAAGATATCATCCATGGAATGTATCAATCATATGCCTCTATTAATATGCCAACATGTGCATCTACCAATATTCCAACCATGTGCATCCACCGATATGCCAACCATGTGCATCTGCTAACATGCCAAACAATGTGCATCTACCAACATGCCAAACAATGTGTCATATCACTCATGATATGTCTCCATCATGAACCAAGTATCATAAAAAAATACCAATTGTTGTGCCAATCAAGTAATACCAACGGTGTAGTATCATCAAGCATATGCCATATATGAGTGTACCAAAACATGTACACCACCATGCACCAATACCACAAAATGATGAATCCCATATATGTATGCCAAATTCATGCATCAAGACTTCCAACAAGTAGGCTTCCAATACATCATAATGATATATCACATGACCAAGGTGTCATAAATTCACGGTCATAACCAACATTGTTTTTCAACAGAAAAATGCATCAATCCATACTCATGGGTTAGTGCCATGCACCCAAGATTTTATTTTACATCATCACCTGACATAATCCAATATAGAATCATGAAAACCTGCAACAAGAACTGTCATAACCTGCAATAAACCATGTCAGACCCTGCGTCATAGAGTTATACCATCACATCAAACTCTAATCCCTGTGCATATCCCTTTTCCTTAGTCTTCACCACATATACGCGGTCTGCTGCACATACAACTCATGTATGTACGTGACCTATACAAGGTCAGCCTACGTATGTACATGACTGATACCATTGTCACCTGTGTATGCCTTAGTAGATGACACTTTTGAACTTCTCTTCAGTATTTCATTATGTTCTGGCTGCTCTGTCTTCTTCACCCACTTCTGTAGATGTCCCTGCTCCTCAAAACTTGAGCTATGAGCATCCATGTTTTCAAATATGTCTCCCTTCCTTAATTCATTCCTTCTTCTAGTCATGCTATGTGAAGTCCTCATCATGGAATTTCTTCTTGTGTTCCATCACTCCTGGGATTTGTGGCCAAATCCACTACAATTGTAGCATCTAATGGTGTTACAGTGAACAACAATGTGTCCTACTTGATCACATCTCCAACACCTCATGGTGTTATAAAATCTTCCATTATATCTCCTTTCATAAGATCTACATTCAAAAT
>SNQJ01S0078156.1:63053-73163 GCA_010110895.2 Picea sitchensis
TTGCCTTGTGTAGATGCTTGTTTTGCAACATTGTCTTCCTTCTTTGATGGACTTACCTCATGCTTCTTTGAGGTGCTTGCTTCAACATGTGTAGCTTCTTCTTTGTATCCAAGTCCTGATTTATCACATGGTGATCTTTGACTTTCAAAGATCTCATCCAAGATTCCTGATTTATTCAAGAATTTGTTTTACTTTTCTACCTTTTTTCTAAGGTCAACAATTTCAGCTTCTAACTTACAACATGACTCTTCCTTTTCATTTATTTGATTCTTCAATAATTCCTCTATTTTTTTGGCTTCTTCAATTTGGGTCTGAGATGGACAATGGTTTCAAAACTTTTGCTAATCTCATCATCTACATTTATATCTTCTTTTCCATTCTTTAGTCTTGTGATCTCTTCTTCCTTTTCTTCTAATTGAGTCTTATTTCTCTCTTCTTGTTCCTTAAGCATTTCCTTTAATTTCAAGATGTGCCTTAGACTCCTCCTAAGAAACGTCTTAGTGTTATTCGAAAGATATTTATAGTATCTATAATAATGATCACTTCTATATATACATAAACCCTCTTCAACTTCCTTTTGAAGTTTTAATAGATTTTCTTCTATTCTTTTCATGGGATAATTACCATCAAAATTTACACAAACTGTTTCTAGATATTCTTCTTCACTTGAAGAGAAAAATTCATCATCATCATTGCAATCAAGGGTTTTTTAGGGTTCTTTACCTTCATTTGAAATATCTTCACGATCTTCCTTTTTGCCAACATCAACACATAATTCTTTGCCTTCATTTGAAATGTCTTCAAGATCTTCCTTTGTGCTATCATCACTTGATTATTTATCTTCACTTGAAATTTTTTCAAGATCAAATTTAGAAATATTGCAATCAAGGGTTTTTGGGGATTCTTTACCTTTAATGATCTTGATGGAGTGATATTCAATATCTTCCTTCTCCTTATTGCTTTGATATGTCTCCTCTAGCTTTAGCCATAGATCCTTGGTTGAAGTGCATTGTCCCATGATTTCTTTGATAGGGCTTGAGAGTCCACTAAGAATGGTCTTGAGAGCCAATGCATCATTCTTCTTTCCTTCCCTTCGAGCTACAAATTTTGACTTGTTCTTCAAGGGAACTGATCCATCAATGGTTTCCTTCCAAATAGATGCTCCCATTGTCTTCAAATTTATTCTCATCTCTATTCTCCAAGTAGAATAGTTTTCCTCATCAAGGATTGGTATTTCATCATCCATTTGTGTGTCTATGGATCTCCTTCAAGATTGTTAAGGCTTGTAGTGAAGGCCTTCTATGAAACCAATTGTTGGACACAACTACCACACTTAGAAGGGGGTGGGGGGGCGGTGACTGAGTGTGGGGATATTTTTCCCAAAACTTCCCTCTTACACAAAACTCATTAGTTAACATTCAACATTTTACTCATTACTCATTGTTGTCATTTATAACCAATTAGATGTGAACACATATCAACAACATATATCAACAATATATCATCAAAAAGTCATGACCACAAGGAACACAAAGAACACAAGATGCATGCACAATTTTCTTTTTATTATGGACTACAATCTTTGGGGTTTTTCAGCAACAACTGAATAGAGTACACCTCTACAAGAGCACTAGATCAATCGAGCAAGAATCAGCTTACACACTCAGCACCAACTAAGATGAGGCAACAATCCTCAACAAATATCAATCTGTAACAAGTACGTGACCTGTTGTTAGTGCAACACGCATATATACATGCCCTACTAGTAGTACAACCTGTGTGTATACTCGCCCAAGCAGTAATACAACCTGCGTATACCTTCTGAGCTATTAGGGTTTATCATTTTCATCACATGCTCATATCCTCTTGCAACCTGCAATCATATTCTCTTCCATCTTTCACTATCCAAACTGACCCACATCCAGTCACAACACATCCAAGCTCTCCAATAGTCTACTCATGCTCCACAGCCAATCAATATGAATTCTATCTCAATCATGTATAAACAACTAGTATACCATAGCAATCATGTCACCACTGAATCACAAGAGTACTTCTCATTCCATTAACCAACATAGACCAAATCACAACAACCATACCAAGAATTCCCTAAGAATTCACAATACAACAAGCTATACTATCCATCAAGAAAATAATGTAACCATACCCGTGTCTCAGTGACAGATCTGAGCCCATAAAATCCAGATCTGGAACTTGCTTCAGTCTTCAACAGCTTGTCATCAGCTCAACCACAAATCTCCATGATTTTATCCATTGTACGCTCCCTATACACTGACATCCCATGTACTATATGCACCTTGTACATAGACAACTTGCATATATGCACCCTATACACAGACAACCCATGTACGCACCAAAAAATAGGATTTTTCTGTGATTCCAAAAATTTCTTCATCATGATCTCAGACTTGCCGAAACTTCAATGCATCCATGAGATCCTCACGATATCCTCTCTCTTAGAATAGTTCTTCAGTCATGCTCAAGAGATCCACACCAAAATGCTCTCACAAGAAGCTCTTCATCAATACTCCAAAATATATTTTGACAAGAAGCTCTCCATTGATCCACAAAAAAGATATTTTGCAAGAGACCATTGCTATCTTATTTATACTTTTATCCTCTAGGTCACTTAACCCATTTCTAGGTCACTTAACCTATTTTACTTATTTTAGGGTTAACCACTTTTCATAAATAGAAAGTTCTCCAATACTTTACCATTTAAATATTCCTTCTTGATTTTGTCACCTTACTTTATCATTTAAATAATATTTCTTGATTTTGTCACTTCTCTTTATTATTTAAATAATACACCTTGACTTTGTCACTTTACTTTATCATTTAAATAATGATTTCTTCTTTTCAAGTACTTTGACTTCTTGACCTTGTGGGCTTCAAGACAACATGTGAGGGTCCTCCAACTTCGTAAGGCCATAACTCTCAAACCATGAGGAGTTATGTGACGTTCCACAACCACCAGAAATGGTATGACAAGCAATATCCATCTAGGATAGCTTAACCAACAACTTCATTGATCTTCATCTCATTATTCCACATACAAGCATGGGTCCTCCAACCATTCTTCTAGGATAACTCAATCCGCAAAGCATATTCCTGTGAGGTATTTCACCATAAGGGGACCACTTTGGCATTCATCCATTTGTACACTTTATCAACCATGATAAGACTAAAATGATTCATCTTTGGCATTAATACACCACTGCATCATATACATTAATTATGCATCATGTATCAATGACAACTCATTGATCCATCTTCATCATATCAATGAAAACGCATTGATCCATCTTCATCTATGCATTCTCATCAAGGTGTTGGCAACCATATTAATCTCTATCTTTTTTTTTACAAGATGCCTACACAAGGTTTTTAAACCCTCATTGATCTTCGCAACTTTTTAAATGATATTATTATTCTTCGCTTTTTACATACCTGCTTTTCATTTTCGTTTTCATGACTGCAAGCATGAAAACCCACAGTTGGAATTCACGTTGATTACATCAAAGGATTAATGATCATTTGGTTTATCATGAACCTACTTGTTTACATGGTTATAACTCCTTGACCTCAAACACACCATTGGTTACATATTTATCGAAACACCAAACATTTATGCATTTGACTATTGTTAATATGGCGTTGATTTATAAAATCTTTGACACAATGGTTTGTTTGACACATTGATTTTTGGGTCAAATCGTGGTTATAATGGTTCATTTGACATGTTGATCAAATTTCTTTTGGATATGCACTGTTATGATTTGAATGTACCATTACACCAAGGCGTCGTTCCAAGTACAACCCGATATGATGTTCTTGCATGGCCTCGATTTACACCACTATCCTCGCACGCATAGCATTAACGCTCTGCCCTTGCATTTCGATTTGCCTTTACATTGTTTTGGGGAAGCTTCAGGACAATGGTTCTGTGTCTATCCTATCAAACCCTATCGCCGAATACCCTGTTGATTTTGTGCTATTATTTATGGCTCCTGTAGTGAGAATCGAACCCAACGGTATCCAAACTTTGTTGTTGTTTGATAATGCCCGAGAGGACTTAGAGAGGAATGGTTGGCGGGTCTTTTTTGAGAAGTTCAAGGGTTTTAACCTGGAAGTTGCTCAACAATTTGAGCTAACATTCGATGGTTGTAGAGCCAAAATTGGGGACATCCAGCTCGATTTAAACGAAGATTTCATTAGCTCAGCCACTGGTCTGCCAGCCGTGGGACAAAAATGGTTTAAAAACTCAAAGGTTGACGAAGTTCCCTGGTCACTGTTGTTTACCTCAAGGAAGATTAACAGTTGCGACAAAGGTATGCCCGTTACATCTCTAAAACCTAGATGGCACAATTTGTTAGCTATTGTCAAGAAGTTCATTACCTGTGAGGGTAGATACAGTTTAGTTTTCTTATACCACTTGCGGTTGCTCATGAGTTTTATCGATTTTCCATTAAACATGCCATATTTTCTCCTTCGGAGTTTATACAAAATGGATAAGCATTTCAAAAGGGAGAAATCTGACTCCAGCCTCTTACACCACTGTTTAATTAAAGTTATTATGGTTCATCAGTTGAAGTTGAATGGCGATTGTTGGGATGCTTTCTTGTTTACGAATGGTTTTGCTAGTCCTGAAATAGGACAAGTTGACAAATCCRTTGTTACAGAAACCCTTGTCGGGCCTGTCATTCCCCCTCCTTCGCTCTTTCCCTCTGTTGAACCCTCGACCTACCCGAACACTACCCGACACCCTACTAATTCATGTCCAAAAGATGGTGGTAAGCCTGTTAAAAAGTCAGCAAAGAAAAAGGGTAAAGGTAATAGTGATATGAATTACAAGGGTAAAAAGGCCGCGTGCTGGGTTTCACGGTGTGCCCGTAATAAACCTAAAGAAAACATAGACCAAAAAAAAATTCTATTAAGTGAAGATTCTGATTCTGAAATCGAACGGTTTCTAACCGAAGAGTATCCATACTCACACGGACTTTGCTCAGTTAAGCCCTATGACTATGTGACGAACCTCCCACCGTGTCTTAGAGACGACCCCAACTTCCCTGGGATCAAACTCGATAGAGAACCTACAGGTCAAATAAGAAGTTCCTCACCTGTGAATACACAGCCTGTTCAACCACAGTGCAACGAATGTCAGTCGTGGCTCGACCGATATTACAGAGACGTCCCTTTGCTCCAATCTCGGATCAAGTCCTTGGAGGACCGAGTGAATGTGCTAACTAAGGAGAACGATAGATTGCAAAAGGTAGCTCAAGCTAATGGTAAAAGACAGCAGACCACAGGTTCTGTTGTCTTTAAGAATGTGGAGGCGGCCACTGCCATTGTGAATTCGAAAATAGCTTGATTAAAATGAATCCCTGAATCTGAGGTATGGTATTTTAAAAGTGATTTTGAGATGATTTTGTTTTTTATTTTGAATTAGCATACAAAATTTGTTTGCACAAATTGAATCTATTTCCGTTTTGATTGAATTGATAAAACACGATTCTGTTTATAATAATAACTAGCTACAGAATCGTGAGATTCTGTAGCTAGTTACTAAAATTCGAATTCTTTGATATTACAACTAAAATGCAATCTGAAATCATGTATTCTTGGGCGTTTACAGGTACATACAAATTCTAAGAGAGATTGGATCGCTAGTGGCATCTCTGAACATGCTATTTCTTTACATGGTTTTAGATTAGGATGTTAGTTTTGGATAACAATGGGAATTTGGGAGATTGTATTCCCCACAATTTTTGGAAAAGACTTGATGATTTCCACAGGAAGTGTTTAGATATTGTGGCCTTTATAAATGTATTATTTTGTAAACTAAGATCCATCACTGCCTAGGAGCAGAAACTATGGATTTTTGATTATCAGTCTTGAATGAAAGTGGATATTTGCACAGCTTTAGCTTCAATATATCATATTTTTGTTCAAGTTTTGCTCATTTCGATTTGTAATCAAATTTTGACTACTTTAGATATCATGATTTGTTATAGGTTGATGTGATGAGATTTATATAGTGTCCATGTTTTATGTCTCTCATTTTATATATAGCAATTAATCTGTTCACATTTGATGATTAGAAGGTTGATCTTCTTTATTCAATGAGCAATTATATGCAAATTTTCATAGTCAGATTTATCTTAATATGATCATTTGTCAAATGATAAATTGTTGTTGCTACATATCTTACTTGTTCTGTCATTAGCATTCAAAGCGTTACTGCTTCACGTTTACGAGAAGCATTGGTAAAATATGGTGCAGGCTGACCTCATCAAACAACAAACGTAGATGCTATGCACAGGACGAATATGAGATAATACTTCAGGTCAGTTTACTAGTTTCATTCTATTAGTTCAATTAATATAAGATTTTTATATAGTTTAGATACACTGTATAGATTGTTATTTTTATTTCTCAACTAGATAGCTTCCATTTTATTTCTTGTTCATAAAAGTTATAAAAAAAAATCAAAAATACTGAACAATAGCTTTGTTGTCAATTCATATATGATTTTCGCAGATTTCGATCAAAATTTGCATTTTGTGAATACTGTACATATAATATAAATATAAATATATCGATACACTGTACATCTAATAAGTAGAACTACTATTCTATTAAGTTAGTATAATTTAGACTGTATATTGTTCTCAACAACTATTTTTCATTTAGTTAGTTTCTTTATCTTTTGTTTTTTCACTTTCGTAGGACTTACACCGGCTAACGGAGCCGAAAAACCCATCGGAGTGGATTAATCCAAACGGCTTGGGTTATTTAGACAACCCCAGACCGGATCCACTCCTCCAGTTGACGAGAGGTCAATTTCGCGCGTCAAAAAATGGCGCTAGAAGGAGGGCCTGAAAATTATTAATGGCACGAGGCGGTCGTAAGACCCCTCCACCACCTACCCTCTCACCTATAGTTAAAAGAAGTCATTCAAACGACAACATTGTCGCTCAAACAACAACCACATCAAACGACGATCTACGGATCACAGTTGAACCAGTAACTCCAAATCCTATAGGTGGTGACATACAAGAGATTGTCCACCAATCTCTCATAAGAACACACAGTGCCTTCGCCCGTTTAAGACAACCAAACCGACCTTTGGACCAACCATTAGATTTCTATGATATCAGAGAACAACTTGGAGGCACTAACCTCACTTTAAACCCTATAGATCCAATCCTCACTCTCGCAGTAGGAGGATCTGGTATACCACCCTCACCACCTCCTTCATCCCCTTCTTCTTCTGGAGAAGAATCCTCTAACGAAGGCAGTTCCTCAACCCAACCTTGACACCACCCACACCAATGGCCAACTAGAACAATCTTTCTAGACCCTGGCTTGACCAAGATGTAGTGGTCGTACCCAGGCCTCAGCATCCCTTACCCAAACACCCAGAGAAGTGGCTCCCTAAATTTGACCCGGACTTTAAACAGATCGTTGAAGATCACATCAAAAAGTTTATGTTATCCATTAGACTCCTTAATGTCGAGCATGAAGACGTAGTCTGTAGATTGTTCCCTACACCTTCGAGGGAAATGCCTCTACCTGGTACTTTGCCCAACAACTCCATACCATCATGTCATGGGAGAAGTTTGAATGTTGTTTTCTTGAGAAGTTTGGAGACGACAAGTCCCCAAAAGTTCTAGTCATGGAGCTTTCTAGTTTAAGAATGAACCCCAGAGAGAAAATCAAAGACTTTAACCAAAGATTCTTAACACTAAAGAACCGAATCCCTATGGATTCTATGCCTGCTGAGAATCTTATCATAGCATATTATACGAAAGCCTTATGTCAAAGTATATCCATTTGGGTAAAGAGATATAAGAAAGCCACGTTGTTAGAGGCCTTCGAAAAGGCCAGTCAAATAGAGAAAGACATCCTCGGCTTAAAAGACACTACTAGCAATGAAATAGAGACTAGTTCATTTTCCAAAAAGAAAATCGAAATCCTCCCTAGACCTACCCAAAACAAAACACAATCGGAAAACTCTGATCTAGAAAACTTACAAAAAGTCGTTCAAAAATTGTCAAATCGAGTTATAGATTTGAAAAGGACAATCGAAGAAGCTTCTTTGAGAAAAGGGCCTTACAAACCCCCGTTTAGGAAGCCTTTTCCCACCAACTGACCTAATTCAAATACCGAAGGCTTAAATCTAGAAAGCATGCAATTTGCTATTCAAACGATTCTAGAAGCATAGGATAACTTGATGCCTCCTGAGATCCCTGAGGAAGTAGCTGAAGCATAGGATAACTTGATTGAACTAGTGTTAAAGTTATAGGCGAATTAAGGAACGTGCTTATAAGATTATCGTCTAACCCCAAAGTTCATCAAGTGATTGATATTATTGTTGTTGATATTCCAGAAGTTTATGGTTTGTTTTTAAGTAGAGACTGGTTAGAACAGCTACACGGCTATTTCGCGACAGATTGGTCTCACTTGTGGCTGCCCGAGAATGGAAAGCCCAACATAATAAAGGTAAATCGTGAACGTTACCTAAAGTTCACAGTGACAGATTTAAATGACCCCAATGAACCGTTTACATCTTCTGCCGATTCACCCGAAATACAAGGGATGGATACCTTTTTCGACAATTTCATGTCCGAAACTTCCGCTATCACTAACCCGAAGAAATAGTCTGAAATTGTGACATATATGCAGCCAGTAGCTTCCACCCAATGGTCACATGCACCCGACAAAAATCAAATATGGTCTCTTTACTTTGACGGGTCAAAATCCAAGGAAGGAGTTGGTGTAGGCTGCGTGATTATTGACCCAACAGGTAACAAAACCCTGATTGCATGCAGGTTAGAGTTTGAATGTACAAACAACACAACAAAATATGAGGCTTTATTGCAAGGCCTTAGGAAAGCATTAGATATGAACGTTCAAAATTTGACTTTCTTTGGCGATTCAAAAATCATGGTTAGACAGGTAAAAAATTCTATCCACTGTTTATCTTCGCATCTTAAAAGCTACCAATCAGAGGTATGGAATTTGTTGAATAAGTTTTCTTCTTTTAACATAAATTATATTCCTAGATTGAATAATTTGGAAGCCGATTTGTTAGCTAATGTAGCTTCGAAAATCTTTCCTACAGAAGGCTTGTCCCCGAATGCATTCTCCGTTGAACTGTTGTTCAGGCCATCTGTCCCCGACAACATCACGAATTGGAGAGTCTTCGACGAAAATCAAAAAATTATTAGTTTCCTGCATATGGAAGAAACTTTCCAAGGCACAGTGATCGAAGAATGTACTCATGACGAGAATATTTGTGACTTCACAGTAATACCAGATCCGAGATCTCCTGAATCTTCATCGGACATGGTAAATTCTATGCCTAAATCTGTAGTTAGATTAGAAAAAATTTATGATCTTCAAGACAAATTCAAAAAATCAGTGAACTGTAAAACAAATAGTTCCTCTTTAATGTATGAAAACGTAAACTTGGGAACTAAAGACAATCCACAGTGCATTAATTTAGGGGTGGGGTGTTTTGAACAGGAGAAAGCAGCATTTATTAAATTGTTTAAGGAATTCAAAGATGTTTTTGCTTGGACGTACGACGACCTAAAAACCTTTGATCCTAGCATCATACAACACATTATTCCTACGAAACCCCAAAACTTACCTTTTCAACAAAAGTTAAGGAAAATGCACCCAAAACTCGAACTGATCGTCAAAAATGAATTAAATAAACTCTTGAACGCTAAGATAATCTTCCCAGTTAGGCACACGCAATGGGTCTCTAATCTTGTCCCTATCCGAAGGAAGAATGGTGAAATCCGACTATGAGTCGATTTCTGAAATCTTAATCGAGTGTCTGATAAAGACAACTACCCTGTCCCACCCATGGAACAGATCCTTCAACATGTATCTGGCTCTGAAAGATTATCCTTATTGGATGGTTTTTTAGGGTATAACCAAGTCCCGATGCCTCCTCCAGACCAAATTAAAACTACGTTCCACACTCCATGGGGCACTTACGCTTATAGGAAAATGCCCTTTGGACTCATTAATGATGGTGCCACTTTCCAGAGAGTGATGGACATCACTTTCTGA